>JASANF010013893.1:0-79551 GCA_030248245.1 Trissonchulus sp. WLG1_4
TAAGCATCGGCCCAGTAGCTTAAATGGTAGAGTGCTGATTTGCAGATGCAGAGATGGAGAAATAGAACCTTCAAGACTTTTGGCTGTGGTGTAGTGGCTAGCATTCGCGACGCCGGCGAGAGCAGCCCGGGTTCAATTCCCGTCGCCTCTATTCTGCGTTTCTTTCAAAATTGGGGCATCCTCTGCTTTTCAACAGTTCGAATCCTGTCTTGGTCATTTCGATGCTGTCTTTTTACTTTGCTGTCTTTCTTGATAACGGACAACAATGTTTGTCTTGACGTGTCCCGAGGGCAACTATAATCCACACACCGGGTAACGACGTTAGTGACAATGACGACTTTAAAAAATTCAGTGAATACAAAACATTCTACATACCTAGTTGAATTTTAACATTGGCTAGAACAATTGACCGATTAGCAGAATTGAGTTTTCATGTTTCTGAGCTCTCCATTAAGCGTTGAAAACCTGTCACTCTTCTGAGCTTACTAACATTTCACAGTTTTAAGCTTAGGCACTTGCTTATTTGGTTGACAAAATTCAGGTACATACTTAATCATTTAACTCTTAAGTAAACTACTTCAGTATGATAAAAATAGATACTGTCTTCGCTAAGTAGCTTTTCAGACAAAATATTATAATTGCTCCGAATTGACTAATTAACGCAAACCGATTAGTTATTACAATAATTGAATATTTTAGGAAATCGTGTCATTATTTTGTCCGAGTTGTATCCAGTTAAATCCACAATTTGGCGAGATAACTACCGCTAAGTTTGCGAATTAGTTAATCTGACTACTTTTGTCGGGTTTAAACCATTTATATATATTTGTTTTTTTATATGTGTTGTTTTTCCGACAGGATCTCTCGGCAAGTCAAATCTGTAGAAAATTGCATAATTGCACTGAAAGTTTTACTTTTTTTTATAATTTCTGCTTTTTCATTTCTGGGTTTTGTTGCTTAAGTATATGTTAATATATGTTAACAACACTGTTTTACATGATGGGGATAACACGTGGGCTGGCCCGTAAGCTAATACATGTATGTAACTTTGCCCCATAAGGTTTTATAGTGTGACAGGGGCTAGGTACATATATGTGAAACAATGTTGTAACGCTATGTAAATTTACTACGTATCTATCCAAAACAGTTTTTAGAATAACCATGACTATTTTTTTATTTGACTTTCGTGTTTTCAGCAAGTATAATTTTCAAGATTAATAGTTTCAGACAAATTAACGACGTTACCCCAGTCTGACCCGCAATTAGCTAAATTAGGTATACCGTTTTAGCAAGCATAAGCTGTGATGTCACAATTTACAAATATTATCGTTTTGAATTGAACCATGTATTACTGTTTTTTGTCAATTTCAAATTTTACTGTCGGCAAAGATGTTTTCTACAAAAAATTTATATATGAAGAAGAATTATGTTTAAGGTTAAACTTTTCAAAACGTTATAAGTCGCTTAAAACCTGAACTTAAGAACTTTCTGACAATATGCTGTTTTTATTGATAAGAGAACAAGTTTATTTGAATTCAAACAAGCTCTTGTAATTCGCCACAGTTCAAGTATTCTTTGGCTGTTTTCTAAGCTTTTTACCGGGCTGCTTTTAACACAATCCTGTTACTTTTTTATATCCTGGACTTATTAAAATTCAATTTTCAAATCTGCAACTATGCAATTTGGGAAACTTGGCATTCATCGACTTAGTTCGAGCACCAGAGTTAGACTACATATGACTAGCCGATGAATAGATATGGCTACGCCCTGATTCGTTTCGCAGTCAAACATTAAGGGTCGATTCCTGCTTACAGCCAAATGTCCGTTCAGCCGGTAAAAATAAGAAATAATTACGAAATAATCACGCTACATGCCGATCTTTTCTACACTGTTAGTGACGTTATTATTTCGCAATTTAGCCGGCTGAACGGACATACGGATGTATGTAAAGTATGAATCGAGCCTCAAATTGACACCGGTATTACACTTGCAGTGTTGTAAATGAGAAATAGGGCCCTGCCCACAAGACATTGGGATGTAGTTCCCGTTTTTCCGGCAGCATTAAAAAATCACGCCACGCGATGACCTGTTATCACTATTTTTGGTATGCGCTGACTGAATCGAAACTGAAAAGAAATTGTGTATGAAGCTATCAAACCTAAATGTTTCTTCTTGTGGGTAATTTGCGATGCTTGAGGTAGTGAGATAGTGTTGTGTGAACAATTTAGGACAGCATAATTGTTATGTTCATAGCATTGATTGAAAACACCTGTCCACAATTTAGTACAACCAATTATTGTAAAAGTAGGGATACTCATAAATCGACAACCGATTGACCGCTTGCATATAGTGTTTGCAATAAGTTTTTTTTGCGAGAACAGTTTTATCCCATAGTTCAGCTTTTGTCAGCGTTGAAACACAAGAGTTCGAGAGACTTCTTTGAGTCTTTAGAGGATTTATCTTATGTTCAACATGCCTACTTCATAAACTGTTTGCCACATAGTACTTTGTGACTTGATTAGTATAGGATGAGCTTATTGCGCTAAAATATTCAAGCTCATAATAAACCCTTGTACCCATAAGGCTAGCTTTCCATCACAAAAAGGGTTTACAGGTGCAATGTCCTGTCCTAATGGCATAGAGTCATCGCGAGCCTAAGCCTGAACCTAATCTTGTTTTCCTGTTAGTTTAAAATTATCCTCAAACCAGGTAGGGGCAACAGCAGGTACTCTGTGTTAATTAAGACAAGAAATAATCCAAATTTGGACGTTTCATACTTGGCCGAGTCTGCAGCAAGAGTAGCGCAAAGCCAGACATTGATCGCGAAATGCATAACTGGTTGCTAGGCAACGAGTGGCTCACTCTTCTATACTCTTGCCTTTGTTTGGCTCAACAATAGTTCCTCTGATTGCAAGCGGTAGGCGGAGTCTGAGTGAACTCACAGAAAAATACAGTAGGGGACAACCCCCTCAAAAATAGCCGCCAAAGCTAGTACAGTAGTTAGGATGACAAAAGAGGGGGCCAAAATGTAAGCCAGTGACGTTTTATGTTGACTCGAGAGTGAAAGTGTGAATAGAGCAGAGCTGCGCTAAAGTTGACTTGGATTTTGTGTTTAATAATACAATTCCCCCATGCCCAGTTTTGAATAAGGACGACTTGACTGGCTAAGCCCTGTTCATGTGACAACAGACGCACCGACAGACGCACACACAACACATGTATTATGTACGTACGCACACGCACACACAGCAGTGTTAGAGGACTGACTGTGACAGAACAGAGAGAGAAGTTCAGTCTAGTGTTGCGACGACACGGACAACGCTCGCTCGCAAAGTCAGTCACACAACAGATTTTCCTGTTTTGGGGTTACTTTTCACTCAAATATCAGCTTTATTTGTACCAAACTTTTAATCTTGCTTAGTTTGACACGCTACTCTTGTTGATTTTCGGCTTGTTCAAGTGTTATTTTGGAGAGGTTTTTTCTACACTCGGTTACGGACAATTCCTTACGACCTCACAAGGATGAACTAACTGATTCTGTCCACGCGGGCCTGTAATTTTCCACACTTAGCTCGGCTATCTGGGGGAATTCATGATTTTTCAAACTGACTCCAATTAGTTTCCTAATTTAAAAGTGCTGCTGCCTTCAAAGGCTCTCCAGAGATTCGAAAAAGTGCTTAATTACACTTCAAGCCTGCATGAATCGGAAGACAATTAGCTAAATTCTGCAAGTGCGTGCTTGAAGTGACCTGATTTTTTGTTGTACGACTAAATTTTCCGTTAACTTTTTTGTACTTTTGTCTTTTAAAGTTTAACTTTTTATTCTGCTTGCTTGAACCTGATACACGAGGCACCTATATTCCTCCATATTAATAATTTTGTTGCTGAATTGTATCACAATACATATTTGCAGATTTTTAGTAATCTAATTTTTTACATTCTCCATTTACGGTTTTGTTGTTTTAGTTTCAAGTCCGCCGTATATAATGGGCTTCACGATTCATAAAATGTAGGTGTGTACATCTATTTTAAGCCTGTTTGACACGAGGTGGATTTTCAAGAGGATCCCCAGTTCCCCACGCGTCCGCAACAAAATCCCCTCGGGATCTCCTTGGCCACTTATGGGGGATCCCCGTGGGGAAAGTCACCTTGAATATCCACCTCGTGTGAAACAAACTTGTTGTCAAGATCTCAAACCTCAGAAATTGTTGCAAAGCAGCTACAGCACTAGCTTGCTGTCAGGCATTTTCTTCACCACACTGACCCAGCACTGGTACGGTAACACTGTAATAATTTTTTCATTTCAGATCCCAATTTAATTTTTTATTAATTAACCCCCAAATTAATGACAAGAGCTGGCTGCGTGCCGTATGCCTTGTGAGTGTGAATTGGACAGTTGTGTGTATTTACGTTGGCTTCGTTGCGCCACCCCGTCAGCATCATAACTGCTGCAACCAATTCCCCCCTGATTTGTGCCGGCAACGGGGCCGTGGTGAACTCGACGTGGGACTTGCTCAGGAGCTCAGGACAGGAGGAGGCCAAGAAAATGAAAATGTCCGAGGGGGGCGGAACGCTGACCGCCAGTCAGAGCATGGACTCTGTCAGCACCGTCTCTGACGACGAGGTCAGTAGTCGCTAGCTTGTGGTCAGTAGCCAAGCAAGGATCCGGTTCAGGGAGGGGGCAGGTGCTACCCGACCCAAATTTTTTTCCGAGGGGGGGAGCAAAACGCTGAGGGAGGTGCTCCGCCCCCCCCCCCCCGTCCCCCCTGGCTACTTCTCATTGTCGATCTCTTGTGAGCGAGCAAGGCAAGGCTTCGTATCGATTTATACTTGCTGCGTATGTCCGTTCCCGACAAAATTACGAAATTACAAAAAGTCACGCCACTAATAGAGCATAAGATCATAAGATTGTTACAATTGTAAGACTTGTAAAGTTGAGCAGCCAACAGGCCCCTGACTGTGCGTACTACGTGAGCGTGATTGTCTCGTAATGTTGCTGGCAGAACAGCTGTCACTAATGAATCGACCCGTAGGGCAGTGAATTTGACCTGAAAATAATTTTTTATACATACTGTGAATTTGGTTGTTTGTGATTGCAACTTTGTTTTATTAGGGTTGTTGGAATGGTTATATACTATGGCGGAACCGACCAGCTTTCTCTACCTACTATCCTATGTAAATGAATAAAAAATCATATCATTCCAAATCCTGCTTAGAAAACGGATATATTTTCAGTCTGAGTAAATAGATTATGTGCTGCATTTGTTATTCATTAATTCACTTGTCCCTAAACTTCGGTTCAAAATAAGTCCAGCCTGTTTAAGGACTGAAAACCGAGTCGTTTGTCGTTAGTTTTTGAACGCAGCCTTAATTGACATATCGTCAGGCGACTAGAAATGTTGTTTTGACAGCTGAACATTTTTTCTTCGCTTTACAACATTGCAATCAGCGATTATATGCCAAACTTGTAGATTGAACAAGTTTTTTTCGTTCCTGTACGTAAACGTGTATGATAGTGCAGAATTACATAAGTATAGCTCCAGGGCAAAATTTTGTATGTATTGAGCCGTAAAGTTTGCAAAAAATATGTACCTCCCTTTCTCGTGCATATATACTTACTTATATAGTACATAGTACGTACATACGTTGCTACTGCAGGTTGCAACAAATCAGTCTTTTAGAATAGAAAAAAAAACAAACTATATATATATATATATATATATATATATATATATATATATATAAAAACATAAATATATATATATATATATATATATATATATATATATAATGATTTGTACCTCAATTTACTTGCAGCATTTTCCTAAAATCGTGTCTGTATTCGTGATTTATATGCGCATTATCCGCACGTTATAATTATGTACAGTATATACGGCGTATTTCTGTTTCCGGGCAAAAAGCAGGTGTTTCATGTGTCCAGCATCAAGTGGTAATATTGCAGTTAATTTAAATTTTCCTCAATTAGGTATGAACGTATGGATACTGAACAGATAGATAATATGTATGTAATTGCAATGGTTCATTATATATAGGATATATATATACATGATATTGGTTTGAATATATACGTCCAAAATTAGTGCATACTGCATAGTACGTATTTGTTTCCCCGATTTAAGTATCTAAATTTCAACAATATTTAGATATCCCAAAGGGGCAGTTTCTAAAAAATGCTTGAAGTATTAAAACTTCTATATTTATCCCCTTTTGATTGTATCAAAGTATTAGTATGCCTAACATGTGAAAATCAGCCTGCATAAATTCTACAAATGGGGTTATATTTTCACATTTTTTGCGCAAAATTATTCTCATCAAGCAAGGGTCAATGGCGTTTATTTCAAACTATATATACAATCATTATAATTATATATATATATATATGTTGTATGCAATCCTCACACTATAATCAACACGCTAACCACTTGTTTTTCAGGGTTTTTCATGTTTTCAAAAATGAACAATATATTTAAACTTTATATGGCTGTACCTACATCCATGTTATATATACATACATATCTACAGCAATGTATAAGCAACCATATAAGGGCATTGACATAAGCATACAGGGAAACTGCTTTGTTTTTATCGAATTGTAAATTAATAGCTGAATAACTTTTTAGACAGCCTCAAAGTAAATCGTGCTAATAATATAAAAAACAATTAGGTGTCTTTGTGAAACATGACACATGCGTTGAGGTTTCATGACATTTTTTGCATTGAAATATGTCGCAATTTACATGAAATTAGGTATGTATGTATGTACATTCATGCATTTTCCTATACGTACATATATCTACACAAGCATATAGACACATTAAACATATATTCAGGATATATAAATATTAAATTTATATAATGTTCACTGTATAAGGTGACTGTATACAAGTATAGTCAGTCCAACGTGCATATATTACCTCAAAAATTATTTAAATTCTCGATTTTGACTCCAAATTATACGAATCCTTTGTGTTCCTGTCATAATAGACTATGAAGTAACATCAATCTATTTCTTATTGAATTTCTGTTGCTCAAAATATATATCTACGCCGTCTATGTGAACTTTGGTGTAAATTGTTGGTGTATATAATCAAAATGAACTTAAAATTATTCAAATTGGTTCGTACGACATGGTATTTTAATTTTTTCAATCACATTACAAGCTATTGTTATGATTATATAAAGACTTCCTGAGGATGATACTTGAGTTTTGACTTGACTCACGAGCAGTTGAATTGCGTATTCTTAGAAATGAAAGATTTACATATGTACGTATCGTGTAATCAGACTTTAAGACGGCCTTATAGCGTGTAGTCTAAACAAATCAGTGTTCTACAAGTAGGTTTTTTATAGGTACTACATATACGTATACATAATACATATACATATACGTACCATATATACATGGGCGTGGGGGGGGGCTTTTGGGGGGGGGGGTTGACACCCCCCCCCCCAGCCCCCCATAAGGCATTTGCCCCCCCCCCCCAGATAGGTGCTTCACCCCCCCCCCCCAGATAGGTGCTTCACCCCCCCCCCCCCCAGAATGTTTTGAAGGTAGCTCACGAATCAAAAATCGGTGGCTCACGAAGCCAAATTGGGGGTTCACGAAGCAAAAATGGCCGGATAAGTTGCTCCGCACCCCCCCCCTCCGGTGGCTCACCCCCCCCCCCCCCAGAATTCGGTAGCTGCCCACGTATGATACGTACTATAAATACATGTCAAGAAACAGCGGCCCCCTTGCCTCTTTAGGGATCACATTTGGGTGATATTCCTTCAGTTACAAGTCCGATGCTAAAGTATTGAAATGAAGATGAAACTTTAGCTGTATTCCCTGCTTTATTTTTTGCTTATTGCGGTCTTCCATGTCTTCAGTTAATTTTTAAATTCGTTCTTCAGCTGATTGCACATTTTGCAGAAATTTGTGAACAAATTTTTGCAGATTCAGACATACACTATGTACAGTAACCTTCTTGAGATCTCGCGACTACACTTGTATGGATAAATAAATGTTGTGTATATGTAATTTTTAGTCACTAGTTCAAAAACTAGAGAATCCACTAAGTCATATAAAAAATGTTTATGGTTTACGTATATGTGGTTTACAGTAACCCGGAAAACTTTCTGTAAAACTTTTGAATTATATATTTTCTATATACAGTCTGTTATTGTTGCACTTGCGCATATATTCACTTTAGCGGAAGTATATATGTATCTATATTCTATATACGCATTGAATAAAAACGTTAGCTTGCTTAGCCTTTGACTATTGAAAATTTTACTTTTCCTTTCTTTCAAATTCTGTAGAGCTTTATCTGAATTGGAAAAAAGGTGTTGCAATTTGAGCGTTATTGACCGCTGACTGACTTTGCTGTGTCGTTTTCATGAAGTTTCATTGAAATGAATTACAATAGATTCCGATAAACATACATACGTACATATAGTATCGCACATTGTACGTATATGTTGTATATATTTGTATTTATGATTTGTAGTTATGTATTTGGTAAAATCGGGAAGAAAATTAAGTCCTGTCCCAGTGGACTGAGGTCAGGTGTTAGCGCCACCGATCGGACGGACCTGGTTTGTAACTTTGTAGCATTTTAAGTTGAACAAATTTACAAATTTTAATAGAGCCCAGGAAAAAATTTGTCCCGGGGCGGATTTTCCTGTGACACCGGTGCATCAAAAATGAACACTTTTTAATAATGAACCTTTCTTTACTTCAAATTCACTTTAATTTGTGAATAAGACTAATTAAGATCAGTCAATCAACCTGATCAATTTCGGTTCCACCGTGGAATATGGGGAGGTGGCCAAAAGTACGCTGACGGGAACGGTAACGGAAAATGACGGTTATACGTTCGAATGTTTGTGTTGCTGGTGACTGTGCATCAGAATGTGTGTGTGGCGCTTTTTACGTGTGCTGCAAATTGGCTTATTTACGCAGTTGCGTGAAATTACGCAACGAATTTAGATTGCCAATATACAAAGCGTCGTGTGGTTTCATTGCAGAAGATCGTGGTGGGGTTTTTTTACGCGGCGGCCTCAGCCGCCGCGTATATACTATAGTGCAAACGTGTGTGCATCAAGAGCACACAAATGCACCTATTGTAACAACCTATTGTGCTATTGTATTGTGTTAAACTGCTGTTAGGTCAGCAAATAACACTGTTTATGTAAGCGTGTGTGTACGTACAATCAACTGCCTGCTCTCATCTGCGTATCTGTCCAGTGCTGACAATTTTTGCATGTACAAAACATTTAAATTAACAAAACCTGTTGCAACTATGTTTCGTAGAATGTTCATCAGCGCGTCGGATGCAATAAAGTTTGAACTCGTCTAGAGGACATGACGGCCATGTTATGAGGTGGTTACGGAGTCCCCAGGATGAATATCGTTCGCTAACACACATAGTGTGAGCTGACCTAGTCCACATCAGCTAACTAGCGCACAATGGGCACGTGCTTTGTTAAGCTTAGAGGCCTGCACGGGCCTATTTTTTCGGCCCGTGGCCCGGCCCGGCCCGTTGCCTTCCGTCGTCGGCCCGGCCCGGCCCGTTAGGACCATTTTCAGGCCCGGCCCGGCCCGGCCCGTTCAGAGTCGTCTGTCGGCCCGGCCCGGCCCGGCCCGTTGGCAGGAAAAAAGGTCAGTTGTCCGTAGACTCCTCATATTGCATTTTCAAATAGTGTTACTCGTACCAATGGCGTACCCAGAAAAAATGTGGGGGAATGACCTTACCATTTCTTTGTAATGGGTTAAAATGCACTTTTTAGCAATTTTAACACTTTAGCATTAGAAACACAAGACCACTAAGCAACCAAGTTGCAGGCCGTACGGGTCTGGGGGCGGCAGCCCATAGAGATAAAATTGGAGATTTTTTTATTTTTTAGACTGAATTTGGTCAACTGGAGACGCATCTCAGAAAAATTAAAACAAAAGGTGGGAAGTGGGAACGTCACACCAGTAGATGCAGCATAATGTACTCGTGTGTACATGCATTAGCTTTGCTGAAAAATAATAACAAGGAATATTAACCCACAGAGTCGCAGGGGTCTGGGGGCGGCAGCCCCCAGCAAAACATAGAGAATTTTTTGATTTTTAGGCTCAATTTCGTCAACTGGAGACGTATCAGAAATTATTTGTCCGCGAAGTCAGGCCCGTGGCCCGGCCCGGCCCGTCAGCTTTCGGCCCGCGGCCCGGCCCGGCCCGTTGGCTATTGAGCCTGGCCCGGCCCGGCCCGGCCCGGGGGCCGGGCCGGGCCGCGGGCCGTGATGCAGGCCTCTAGTTTAGCTGCTGTAAAACGCTTGCTGTACTCTCAACTGCATTGTAACCGCTGTAAAATATATGAAATGGTACTAATTTATGGCTATTACGTAATGTTACAATACAGTGATCAATGTTGAACTTAAATTGTGAGCGCTAATAACGTTTCATTTTTTATGTACGTGTCAAGATTTGAGCAAAACTGACGCTCTATATAATTTTTATGATGGAGACATTTTTGGCTATTAGTAGTGACCGTATTGGCTTAGTTGAACACTTATAGGTAGTGGACAAGTTTTTTTAAAATATGTTGGTTTCAAAAAAATTTTAACAAGTGCCGCGTTTTATATTCGAAGAATATCCTCAGCACTGCAAGCAAGTCGCAACGCGGTCTATCTAAAATAAATTTAACCCTACTCGCAAAACGTGCTTGTTTGAATCGAGTTTCTTGTTTGACACTGATTCGATGGAACCTTCGCACTGTGTATATATAACCCAAGCCGTAACCGTTCAGTGTCCAACCCACTTAGCTCAATAACTTTTTTCCTCCTTTTTCACCCCAGAAAGAACTTTATCGTAAGAATTATCTATTTTGTGCGTGCGGTTGGTCTGTCGATTTTGTTAATGGAAATTCAGTGGGGCAAAACTGGCATGCAAACTTATGAAAAGAATTGAAAATTAGAATAGGCGAGGCGTGCATGTTGTTTACTGAACATGCATATATATGTATATTATGTTTACGTATAGAAACGCAGGTATTATGTCGGAAGTTTTTTGTAGAATAAATTATATAGCAAGAGTGCATAGGACCAAGGGCGTACCCAGGGGGGGGGGGGAATGGGGGGAAATCCTACCCCCCCCCGAAATTTTTCCCCAGTGATTTTTTACACAAGGGTCCCCCCTTTGGTTTTTATGGTCCGGCCGGAAAAATTTTCTGATACGTCTGCAATGGACTAAATTTGGCCTAAAAATAAAAAATTTTCCCAAATTTTTTTCTGGGGGCTGCCGCCCCCAGGCCCCTGCGGTGGCTTACTATTCCTCGTTATTGTCTTTCATCAAAGCCTATGCATGTATACACAACTACATTATGCTGCATGTGCATGTCTACACGAGTATATTATGCTACATTTACTTGTGGAATACACCGTCTGATACGACACTCCCATCTTTTGTTTTAAATTTTGTCGGAAAAATTACTGATACGTCTCCAGTTGACCAAATTCGGTCTAAAAATTGGAAAAATTGCCAATTTTTTTCTGGGGGCTGCCGCCCCCAGACCCCTGCAACCTTGTGGTTTAGTAATCTTGCGTTTGTAAGGCGTTTAACGACTGTTAAAATTGGTAAAAAGTGCATTTTAACCCATTACAAAAAATCGAAAAGTCATTCCCCCCCGAAATTTTTTTCTGGGTACGCCACTGCATAGGACAAAAAAGTAAGTAGGTAAGTATATAACCGGTGCGCGAACCGTTCAGTGTTGAAGAAAAGCTTATATATATACTCCGTTTCTGCCGCTATTACAGACGGACATATAGATCTGAATGTGTTTGTGTTGGGTTCCTTTTTTTGACAAAAAACGGATCAGCTTGACGATTTGTTTCATTATGAGTGCTTATTGACACATTAGTCGCATTTTACACTGCAAAGCGCAAACAGTTTTTCGCTACATATATACATAGCTAATAGACATGTAGCAAGCCAGCGTACACAACACAGCAGGAGAAATATACGTGCATATATTCACATTTTCTATGGATTCGATTATATATATATATATATATATATATATATATATATATGTATTATTATATATTTGTTGTACATTTTAAGCTGGTTTTTGTGTAGTTTAGGAGGGGATTTTGAGGCGTGAAATAGACTGTGTAAATGTTGCAATGGCGACACACTGTGTGTGTGTGTATGTACACCAGAATTTGTACATGGTTTTGTATGTATTACTTGTTTGTGTGTGCATGTTTTGTGTGTATGTTGTGTGCGTGTTTTGTATGTATTTGCGTCAGTAAAGTGGTTTAAAGATGGAGTTTGTGTCACAAATTGAGTGTGTCTAACTCGTGAACAGGCATATACGTACTCGAATATATATATAGATTACGTAGCACCTATGATGTATAAAGAAACTGATACAATATTTCAGAAAAAATTGTTTTAGAAATAAAGGTAAAGATAAATGGCTAAAATATAAAGCCTGTTTCATACTATGTGTAAATACGTGGGGATCATCGATTCCGTATAAATTACAGGATCAACCATAAACCACTTTATAAACATTTAAATTTTTGACTCCTGAAGATATATATAGATATATATATTATATATATATATATATATATATATATATATATATATATATATATATATAATTATATATTATATATATATATATAATATATATATTTAATATATATGTATGATTAGCTATGTTTATGTTTTGGGTTAGCTTCACTTGGTGGTAGTTGTTGTGGATTTGTGGCAGCATCCTCTCAGATTCATGATGTATCACCGATGCTTGCACGCGATCTGTCGCCTTGTAAGATTGAGTAATCTGTTTTCTATTTCTCAAATTGTACGCGTTATATACCTCTCTATTTGGTACTTTCTGACATTTGACATACAGAAACCTTTTCTAAATGATGATTCGTGAATAGTGGACTTTTTTAATAAAAGTTTCGAATTTCCCTAAAAAATTTATTCGCAGTCAAGTTTTTTATGGTTAAGTGTTTTTTGTCTACTGATTTTTTGGCTTTGGGAGGAAATTTTCGGGTCCAGAAAGACTTTTCATCCTGCAGCTTAAAAAAGTCGTTTAGGCGTCATCTTAGCTCTTAGAATAATGGGGACTACCTACCGCTTCCACTTAAATCTTCAGATAACAGCAGAGTGATGACATTTTTTTGCAGCAGTTTGTCCGTCAAACGCAGAACGGACAAGTAAGATTAGGTCTTTATATACCGAGCATGCTTTGGCACATTTTTTCAAGCAAACGACCCCCTTCAAAGGCTGTCCGCGGACCATATGTGGCAATTATCGGCCCTACCTCTTCTGGAACTGACTTGTTACTTCCATATAAGAGGCCAAATTATATGCTTAGTTATATCATTGGATAGATATATACTCGAGCATATACTTGAGTGAGGGTTAGATAAGTTGGCGTGTAAGCTAGAAGTTATATATGCTTTCTTGAGTCTAAGTAAGCTTGTTACATGTTGACAAATCTTTACATACTTTACCCGGCGCTATGTATGTGAACTTATATACGTATATACGTGCTGTCTTTATGCATGTGTATTATTACGTAAATACTGAGTTTTAATTAAAGTATAAATTTATAACATAATGAATAATTATGCTAACAAACTCATGACATCACACGTTGCTTAGTACTAAATAACTACATACAATTAATAATCTTATGAACATATATAGATGTACATGGGGGTCTGGGGGGGGGGGGCAACCCCCCCCCCCCCCAGATTTGAAATTCTGGGACAAGCCCCCCCTCAGATTTGACCCGTCGGGACAAGCCCCCCTCCTTGAAACCCCAAAATTGCCTCTGATCGCCGTAAATTGCTTCAAAAATTAGCAAAAAGCGAAAAAATCGCCGAAAATATAGGAATTTCGCTAATTGGAAATTAGGCAAAAATTGGAAATTTTTGCGTTTTTGGTACAAAAAATCGGGACCAGCCCCCCCTAAAATGTCGAAAATTCCGGGACAAGCCCCCCCCCCCAGACCGAGACCCCGTGTATATATGTATTATGTACATGTATGCTTATGAACTATATATATATTAGTCTTATCGATGGACTAATATATTAGTGCACGACTATTGATAGTAACGTATATATTTTTACAAGGGACACTCACGACTGTACCCCGCTTGCGGGTTTTTCCTGCTAGCGGGATCGGAAGTCAGGTCTCAAAAATCGCCCTAAACTTATTTTTAAAATCCTCTGAGAATCATGGTAATTAATCTCGATCCCCCCCCCCCCTTAAGTAGCTTAGGAATACTCTTGTTTTGGAGTTACTACTCGTAGCCTGGCATAGGCGGATCTAGGGGGGGGCGGGGGGGGGGGGGGCCCCCCCCCCCATTGGGTCGAGGGGCCTATCGGCCCGAAGGCCCCCGACTTGCGCACACATGTCTTCCATCTATTTTCCTATTTACCTTAGTTGTTTAGTCCCCTCTCCTTTCTTTCCTATTTAGCCCTTGTACTTCAGACTGTAGCCCACTTTCCATGTTCTTTCCTAGTTGTCCCTTGTTTGACTAGAAGCCCACTTTCATGTTGGTTTGGGGCCTATTTAGGCCCTTGTCCTCATAGACAGGCCCCTCTCCTTAGCTTTCCTATTTAGCCCTTGTGCCTGTGAACTAGATAGGCCCACTTTCCATGTTGCTTTGGGGCCTAGTTAGTCCCTTGTAGTCTGTCGTGGACTAGATAGGCCCACTTTCCATGTTGCTTTGGGGCCTAGTTAGTCCCTTGTAGTCTGTCGTGGACTAGATAGGCCCACTTTTCATGTTGCTTTGGGGCCTATTTAGGACCTTGTAGCCTGCTGTAGACTAGATAAGCACACTTTCCATGTTGGTTTGGGGCCTATTTAGGGCCTTGTAGCCTGTCGTAGACTAGATAGGCCCACTTTCCATGTTGCTTTGGGGCCTAGTTAGTCCCTTGTAGTCTGTCGTGGACTAGATAGGCCCATTTTCCATGTTGCTTTGGGGCCTATTTAGGCCCTTGTAGCCTGTCGTAGACTAGATAGGCCCACTTTCCATGTTGCTTTGGGGCCTATTTAGGCCCTTGTTTGTAGCCTGTCGTTTACTCTACACAAGGATCCCCCCATTGTTTTTATGGTCTGGCTGGAAAAAATTTCCGATACGTCCGCAATTAACTCAGATTGACCTAAAAATAAAATTTTTTCCCAAATTTGTTTCTGTAACCTTGTGGCTTGTTCTTCCTTGCTTTTGTGCATTGTGCATTCTTTGATTGCGTAATACACTGCTAAGCAAAGGCGCAGCCGGGGCGGTGGAATTCCCACCCCCCCCCCCGAAATTTTTTTGGACTGAAATTTTACACAAAGATATCCCCTTTGGTTTTTATGGTCCGGCCGGAAAAAATTTCCAATACGTCTCCAGTTGACCAAAGTTTGAGGTAAAAATAAAAAAATTTCCCAGTTTTTTTCTGGGGGGCTACCGCCCCCAAACCCCTGCAAGTTTTTGGCTTAGTGGTCCTTGCTTTTATTTTGCATGTGCATGTTCATATACCTAGTTAAATTGTTAATTGCGTAATACGCTGTACCATCGTTTTAGCAGTTTTATTGTTACAATAATGACATTTTCAGTAAATTATATACAAAATTTAATGTCTAAAAATTTCGGAAAATTTGCCGATTGGCTAGCTTCTGTAGTTCTGGACCCTAGCCAGCGCACCGTTTTGTAATTTTAGGTTCTTTGAGCTCCAATTTTAGGTTCGATGCTGCTGTGGTCGAAAATAAGCATTGTTTTTGACCGAAAAATGCTAATATGTGTCGTTTTTTGCGTTAAAATAGCAATTAAGTGCATTTTAGTTCATTTCGAAAAAATGGGGCCTATTGGTCAGGGGGCCTATCGGGGTCCGAGCCCCCCCCATGAAAAATTCCTAGATCCGCAACTGTAGCCTGGTATAACTCCAACACAAGGAAGAGGTGAATCAGGGCGCCAAACAGTGCTCGAACACCTTCCGGGCGTAAAGAAAAAAAATATTTTTACAACTAGACAATATATATATAAGAGAAACAATGGTGAACCATTAAATGTGGAAAACGTATGGAACATGACACAGAATGCCCGAAAATAATAGAAAATGAACTCTCTATGAACATATGATGATTTTTGTCTTGGTTTGTTGCAAATTTGTTGCAAATCGTGGCCATTCCTTTATATACCGTCTTTATGTTTAAGAAATTTATTATACTTTACTAGTTTGTTTTTTGTTCCAGGTGCGGACGTTGTTCGTGAGTGGACTTCCCATGGACACTAAACCACGAGAACTTTACTTGCTCTTCAGAACATACAAGGTTTAGAGCTTTTTCTGCTGTTTTGTTTTGTTTTTAGTAACTAACTACATAGGTTTAGAGACATATACATATATACATACCATACCCAAGTCCTATATCCGGCACTTTGCTAAATATGGTATTACGACACTGCGGGAATATATACCCCTGATATGGTATTATAGCCTGCGGGAATGAATCAACTCTCGAATCTTGTTCATTTCCGGAGGGCCTTTATACCATATCCGGCACTGTTTGGAAATGATTGTACCGCATTTTTAGAAAAGTGCGGAAAAGTGCCGGATATGGGACTTGGGCCATTGTATATATGCATGTATGTAACTATACATATACACACGTACATACATATTGTATTTGCTAAAAGAAGTGAAATCACTAACAATATTTTTAATACGGTTTAGATTTTAGAATCACCTTTATATCAGGACTTCCCCATTCTGAAAGTATCAGATCGTAGGGTGGTCTACTTTTTAGCCCCTCCGTTTAGTGTTAGACTCAAAACAATGTCATCGCGCCGCATCGGTGTATAACATAGATAATTTATCTGGATAAAATAATTTATTTAGATAATTAATTGGGTATATATGTTCTTTTAACTGTTTGTTTTTTTTCGTTGCAGGGTTATGAAAGCTCACTTTTAAAAGTTACCAGTAAAAACGGGAAAGCCTCTTCGGTAAGACAAACTGACGTACAAAAAGCCTATTTATAAGTTTAGTTTTATTGCTGATTGCTTGTTGTTGGTTTATTATAATAGCTTATGAGAGGAAATTAGAAATGTTGAGGTCGAGAGATCGAATCCCAAAATATATTTTGCTCTCAGCGACAGAGTTTTGCTTTGGAAAGTACGCGGTTCATATATTATAATGTGGTTTGAGGTTTCGCATTTATATATTGTGTAAACTAAAATATTATTTTGACAAAGAACGAAAACGTTTCACTGCTGTCAATGGGATTCGATCCCACGACCTGCCGCTTCCCAGGCAAGCATTCAACCAACTGAGCTAGCAGTAATGTACTATTTAGATGCCTTTTTATGCTGGCTGTGAACTCACATCGACTTTGGTGTCTTCAACTACTGGACGGGTAATAAAAATGCTATAAATTGAATGCCCACAAACACACCTGAGCGTCTCACTGTGCAAAGACTGCATTGCACAAAACACAAAATATATACCATAACTGGTTACGCACTGTCACTGAGTGCACGAGAATCACATTTGAGGGGGGTGGTTGTAGTGAATAACAGTATAGAAATATTGGGTGGAAGTCTAGAAGGGTGGTTAGCGACTGACCAACTTAATCACCCTTCAAGAATTCCACCCATAGTCTCTGGAATTGTCATGAAGAATTGACATGATGTCATGGGGCTGTTTCGAATTTGGGATTAACTTTAGATTAAGTTGGGACTAGCTGGATTAGATGAACTGAGTCCCCAGGTCACTGCATGTTAAAATGGGTTACCAGGTGTAAGAGGGAAGTGACCACTGCACGTCACACGGTGCTTCAGACCGGTTTAAACGGGTCTGCTACGCCTTGCCCAACGAGTCGGAAAAAAAACATGGTTTGTTTGATGCCATTACATGTAACGGGATCAAAATTTTCGAGAGTCCTCTATGGCCAAATTTTGGAGACCCTCCTCCCTGGACCTAACATACACTAAATTTGGCAATATTTTCCGAAAAAATGCCATTTTTGCTTCCCCCCCCCCAACCCGGAAAAAAATGCCAGTGTTTTTTCTGCTTAGATTTCAAGCGTCTTCACGGCCTTTTAACCTCCTAACCCCCTCTATTGAAAAACTTGCGTGAAATGGTGTGAAAAAATTGGAAATCGGTTACAACTAGTGTCGTACAACACTCATTTTTGAGAATCACGACCACCCATCGAGTTCGGCTCTATTTCTTAACCATTAGAAGGGAGATGAACTGTATTACTGCAACTAATAGCCGCTCAATGCTTGGTTGAGATTTTTTTCAACGCCTAAAAACTCTAAAATAGCGTCCCGTCGAGGGCAGTAGTTTAGACAGACATCGCCGCTCATGGAAGGCCAGTGGTCTAACACTGCCCAAGATTCACCAGCCTGTGCATGCCTCTGAACGTCCGTTCGTGTCACACACAACCGCACAATCATTTGCAATGCTGCAAAATTGAATCGCACAAATTGCACACAATTCTTGCGATCGGCACCACAGCAATTAAATTGCACCGGCCTTGATAATTGTCCACTGCTCTGATTATGAGCGAAAACTTTGGTTATTAATTGTTTTCCAGCAACTCTGTAGTCGAGAGGATGGTAAAAAAAGAATACCTATATACCTAATATCTGCTACTATATTAGGTACTTATGTTTCTGTCGTACACATGGCGAGGAATTACATAGGTTCGAAATTCGAAAATAGTAATTTTGGATTATAGCTTTGTTATTTTAAGTATGGGTTATATACTCAAATGGCGCAAGGCGCAAATTGTTTTATAAAAATTGGGTCCTAAAATAACGGGAGGCGTCAAATAGTTTATTTGAAACAATACATTATTTTATTCCACTTCAAAACTGTCAGTATGAATCGTGCCCAAAAATGCTAAAATATATACATGCAATAGTGACCAGATATTTGCGACAAATAGTTTACTAGGTGGTTTGCTCATCAACTATTAATTAATTAATTAATATTAATCAGTTTAATTAATTTTTCTGTTTCAGCCAGTGGGATTTGTGACCTTTGCAACGCGAGCTCTCGCTGAGGCTGCCAAGCAGGACCTTCAGGTAATTAATTTGCTATATTTATCATTATAAATTAGTAATGATTATTGATTAGCATATAATTATTATTTTTTTTAAATTTATCTGGTTACTTATTTATACTGGCCTTGATTCGGGCGAATAGAAACTAAATAAAAAGCAACTAGAGGAATAGGTTGACCAGAAGTCAGCATTATATAAATTTTTAATGCCTATTTTTAGTATAATTATTTATTTTCACAGTATAATTTTATTAGTTGGAAATTATATCGAAATAAATAATATAAATAAAATTTTCAAGTTTTCGACTTCATACTGTAAATTTAAATTAATTTTAATTTTAGCGAGTGATCTTGTGCAAAAGCTGACACTAGGAATAAATTATGTTTGTAAGCTTATCAGGTACAGTTATTGACATTGAACAACACAAATCGACCACTAACCGCAATTAGCACTAATTCAAACAAAATGCTCAATAGCTGTAATTCAGTATTTTTGTAGACGGTCGGCAGTTAATTTTGATGGAACCTTTTTTTACCACCCTCACCAGTGTTTTTTTTTGCGTCAAAAAGTGCGAAACGCCGCACTTTTTTCCGAAATTTCGCACTTTTTTTTGGCCATGTGCGTCCCGTGACGCACTTTTTTCGGCTGAGGCTGAAGGATGGCATAGCTGATTTGGCCAAAAAGTGCCGAAAATGGCATTTTCGTCGTGAAAATTTTGAAAATTTTTCCAAAATTGCGTCGAAACCATTAAATTTGTAAAATTTTCTGATGTGTTTAACGTTTAAAGCTTGATCTGTATATATATATATATACATATATACAGCTACAACTGATTCAATGACAGTTTACAACCTATTATGATTAGTTATGATTAAGATTACATATGATTAGAACAAATGCCAATTAGAACAAATTAGAACAAGTGTCGAACCATGCCGCACCCAGCAAGTGTCTTAAAAGCATCAATTAATGCCGATAGATATTTAGATGATTGCCGCGCTAGTATCAGAATGTGGAATAGGAGAATTCTGTTACATATATCTGCTGAAACTAGCTGCGTGTTTACAGTGTTAATAGCTCAGTTCCTGCCAACCTAATTTGGCGTAAAGATGCCGCCTCCAGGGGAACTGAGTTAGTCAAAAACACCAAATATATACTTGGCTTCTGGGGGTTGCCGCCCCCAGACCCCTGCAACTACTGCAGTTCCCTTTTTGTACTTTTTCAAGCAGTGAATTTTTACGCAAAAGTCCTCGCTTTAATTGCCTGGTCGAAAAAACTTTTCGATACGTTTCCAATTGATCAAATTTAAACTAAAAATAAAAAATTTTCCCGATTTTTTTCCTGGGGGCTGCAGCCCCCAGACCCCTGCAACTTCTGGCAACATGGTCTTCCATTTTCAATAAATTCACATTTTTATGTTAATATTGAAACAGTGCATTGTAACCCATTACAAAAAATCAAAAAGCCATCCCCCCGAAATTTTTTAAATGTAGAATTGAAAATTTTTTCAGAAAAATTTTTTGAAATTCCAAAATCGTAATTGAGGACGGCCATTGCCATAATAAAGTGATTTTCACCTAAAACTCGTGCATAGATAGCATTATAACCGCTCTGCGCACTTTTTTTCAAAATGACGCAAAAAAATTTGGGCATGTGCGTCAGACGACGCAAAATTTTTGACGAAAAAAAAACACTGACCCTCACGGTTACAGAGGAGTTCGGAAACTATATACATGTACAAACCGCACTCAACCTTCTCAAGGTCGAGAGAACTGCCATTTGGCGAAACAGCAGGCTGCAATCAGTACCGTATTTGTGTTTTAATCCCATTGAAGAAAAATGTTGTTTTTCCTGAGACATTTAAAGCATATGTATTTTGAACTTTGAAGACGGATTAAAGCATGTTAGCAACCATGTAGCTACAAAAATACTGAATTCTGTCTATCAAGAGCACATAAAATGTTCAGTGACAACATTTTTTTTATTTGTTGGCCACAATGAACTGGCAAAACCTGTTTTCGCTTCCATTATGCAAATGATCACTATTCCAAACACCAAACACAGACCTCACGCCAGTCAACAACTGACAGTGGCTTCTTGCTAATCAGCCAATACTTATCAATAAGTATACTTTACCTTCACATGATCAGTTCACTAGTTGTTCACCTTTCGGCAAAGCTCTCAGCTTTTGTCTCGAAAAAAGTAGGGTGGTATTGGGACACAAGACCTGAGATTAAAAAAACTATACTCAAAAAACACCGTTCAATTTATTCACCGTTCAAAAAATCAACACACCGTTCAAAAATTTTCTGAATTTAAGTAGTTTATATGCTGAGTTATGAAGTTAATAGTCTAGTTAATATAATCCAGTTAATATTTATTTATAACAAGGACCCAAGACGCGAGAGTACGTAATGTATACTAAGAGTATAGCACTGCTTTTTTCCAATTACACTGTGTTCACAGCAGTGGCTCACAGCTCAGATACAACGAATTTGCCACATTTCCCTTACACTAAGAGTACATCTGACACTTGGTGCTCACAGCTCACCTGGCTCGACAAGAGTATATTAAGTACATAACCAACAAACCGGTTCACAAGGCCTTTTCCATTACATTGTGCTCTGTGCTCACAGTGGCTCACACATCACGAGCATTTTGAACAGGATTTGCATTTGGCAATTTGGTAATAAATAGTCAGGTTTAATCATCTTTACTCTTCGCACCATCAAGAGTAAAGAGTCATTTTCAACGTATATATTTCTTTTATGTGTGCTTTGAGATTGTAATATTATGTATATTAATATATATATATATATATATATATATATATATATATATATATATATACAGCTATATATAGTGTTATCAAGAGTATATAATAGTACTTTTGTTAATATCTACAGTCAGTTTCATTTGAAAATGCTTGTTGGCGTCGGAATTTCGAGGCCAGACGAGTCGGGTGGTTTCATCTGACGTGTCAGGCCATGCCTACATTTCCGACGCATCGAAGGCATTTTCATTTGAAACCGACTGTACTGTAAAAACTCAAAGTTACAAACAAAGTAAACTCTACTTCATCACTACACTCCAACCACGCGCTTTCATCGAGTTTATTGACGCTCTTGGTCAGTATCAAGAGTATAATATACACATTTCAGTCTTATTGATACACTCAGTGTGTACTCTCGCTATGCAGTGCTCATTCACGCTTTTTCTTAGAACAGTGATAAACTTCGAATGCTTTTATCGAAAGCTCATCTCCACCTAATGTGCCTGTTTTGTATACTCTTGCTACCATACATGTAACGGGTTCGAAATTTTGGGGGAGGCCTCTCCGGCCAAATTTTGGGGACCCTCCCCCCCCATATCGACCAAAAATACCCTTAATTTTGCAAAATTTTCTGAAAATTGTGCCAAAAAGTGCCATTTATTCTAAATTTTGCCCAAATTTTGGGGACCCTCCCCCGCCCCCGGGTCCTCGATTTTGGGGGGGCAGTCCGTGGTACATGTATGCTTGCTATGTACAATTACTAGGTGCCATATGTAGTCCGTGGTACATGTATGCTTGCTATGTACAATTACTAGGTGCCATATGTGTGCCAAAAATCGGATTTAGT
This sequence comes from Trissonchulus sp. WLG1_4, assembly GCA_030248245.1. Taxonomy (NCBI): domain Eukaryota; kingdom Metazoa; phylum Nematoda; class Enoplea; order Enoplida; family Ironidae; genus Trissonchulus; species Trissonchulus sp. WLG1_4. Next base: position 22,695 of record JASANF010013893.1, read on the forward strand.
GGGGATACATTTGCTCATTTTTAGTGCTACATAGTCTCAAAAATAGTGCGTATCGTTGTGTCTCAACTGTCGAATAACTAATGGCCTCAACCAGCGAGTGACACCATTGGTTAAACGTGTTTTTTGCCACTTATTTTCGGGATGTGTAACTTTGAATCGACTACAGTCGTAGTCTATACTCTATATTCTGAAACTGCCTTGTGGAAAAATTATAGCGATGGAACGATCATCAAACAAGCAGAAGCTGTATGCAAAAGGTGATCTCACTAAGCAGTAAACTCAATGCCTGAGTAAATAGGTAAACCAATTTAAAAATCTGCTGCACAGCAAAACTTTAGGTAAAGGTGTAGCTTCTAATATAATCTAGCAGTGACCTACAAAGCTACAAAAACGTAACACCAATCTCACGTAGAATACACGATACTTTGTTTGAATTAGGTTTAGATAGGACCAATTTGTTAAAGTACAAATTAGTATCACTTTGTTGAGTGGTATATTTACCTATTATATGCATTCATAATTTAACGACAGAGATCCTGCAAATTACAAAACGCAACAATATAGCCTTTAGCTACTATTTCCATCAAAGTGTGAGAATCAGAAACTATGCACATATTTAGAAAAAAAATATGCATGAGTGCGAGTGAGTAGCAAACGATATGTATGTACAAAAGCACTGCTCACACAGATTTCCAATACGTTTTATAAACTGTAGCTAATGCTGTGATTACCATCCCTGTGCATTGTTTGCCTTTGTCCTGTCACTAAGACAGTCACCGTTTTGATGTGTATAGAACCAACAGTACATGAAATGTACATGAACAGTACATGTATAACCTGTATTTCAAATTCTACTGAGTCTGAGTTAGGTATTATCGCACTTGCAAATGTTTGATAAAATTTCACTAAACTTCATTCAATTTCACTTACAAAAGTTATTAAATCTCAAGCAGTGAATGTAAACCGATGAGGTGAGTGAATGTTTTCAAATGAGATTAATGTTAATTTTTCAATGAGTAGAAATGTTTATGTGAGATTTTGCTATTATCAGGTTTATAATTGTATACCTACTACACACTCGCTCTCCGACGCTATGGCGTAGGTAACAGACTTTAACAAATTTATCTTACACACAAACACGCACACACACAGGCAGACAACGCATTGCAAACTAATTTGCATATTGCCAGTAGACATCACTACACACACAGTGCACTTAGTGAGCACATGTGTTCAATAGAGTCTGGGTATCAAGAGCACGTACTGTGCACTTATGCCCGCTTCCCACTGCAGGTTTAAGGTTTAAGGTTTAAGGTTTAAGGTTTAACGTAGAACATGATGTGAGCATAATGTACATTCACACTGCGTAGGTTTAAGGTTTAAGGTTTAAGGTTTAAGGTTTAAGGTTTAACGCAGTTGAAAAATTTCAACTTTTTGGTTTATGGTTTAAGGATTCAGCCAATCAGCTACGAGCAGTAGGCGGAGCTTCTGCGTGTAGCCAATGAGCATGCATACACATACGTACGCTGCTATGCAACCACCGTGGGAAAATTTTTATTGTCCACATTGGGTTACTATGGTCCGTCCACACCGTATACTACACCCACACACTCTCAACAACCTGCTGATACAACACCTACGAGTGAATATACCTCATTGTAACATTTTACTGGTGCTTTGTTAGCACATTGTTTGTTTGTTTTCGTTTAGTTAACTTGATTAATGAGTAAAAAACTAACCTGATTGTGACTGCAAGTCGTTCACCCGGTGATATAGGCTGTCGAAAATTGGTCGATTGTTTCTGAATAGCAGGACCAACTAGACTGAGCAGGTGATCAAATCGGTGAGTCAGCATGCGAAAATAATCGAAATATCGTTCATAGTCCACATTTCGCATGTCTCTGATCAGGTGGTGGTATTCACCCAGAGTACTCCGAAGTTGGCATACTTGACGCACCCAATACTGACGTTTTTTGCGCCGTCGGCACTTTTTAATTAGTCGATAAAGTAAAATACAGTGCAGCAAATCAGCAGTAGATGATCTAACATAGGCCATGCTAGGTACGGATGGCCTGCCGCTCACAACCAAGTATGAACAGATTTTGTTAAGACTTGCTGTTTTCCCGGCTGAATATATGTTTTTTGGCGGGCAAGAATTCAATTGGCTGAAAATTATGCTCCGCCCGCCAACGCGCCCGATTGGCTGTTCGTTAAACCTTAAACCCGCAGTGTGAATAAAACGTTAAACCTTAAACCTTAAACCATAAACCTTAAACCTTAAACCTTAAACCTTAAACCATAAACCTTAAACCTTAAACCTTAAACCGCAGTGGGAAGCGGGCATTAGATACCCAAACTCATTCTAAATGAGCTGCTGCGCTGTGGCGCAGCAGCAAAAACTGACTGTTAGTGAAGTTCTAGGGTCTCAGTCGATGACGAAAATCCACGAAGCAGGTGGGGGCAGCGAAAATTGGCCTCACGTTTAATTCAGCTTTTAATATCATCAAAACAGATATGTAATGTCAAGAGTACATAATAGCGTCTCACTCTATATAGAAGAAGAGTGAGACACTCTCCAGCCTGCCTGTGTTCTAGCACAGGCAGATGCGCTGGTCATTTTCACGCTACATGTTGACAATCTATGCAACATGTGACTGGCCAATCAGAAGCGAGCTTCTATTCTCTGATTGGCAGACGCCTGTGCACGTGCTCCAATGATAAAACGGGATAGGGATAAAGGTTAATAACTCATTATTTATTCATAGTCTGCTTGTAAAAACATTTAAAAAGATTTGCAAATACCTTTGGGGATATTTTGGCAAACTTTCAGCGAAATTGATTGAGAAACTTTGAAGAAATTCAGAAAAGTTTATATCTCAAAAGTTTCTCAATCAATTTCGCTGAAAGTTTGCCTAAATATCCGTAGAGGTATTTGCAAACCTTTTTTAATGTTTTTGAAAGCAGACTATGAATAAATAATGAGTTATTAAGCTTTTATCCATGTCTTAATGCTTATCAACGCATCAGCGATTATATACTAAAGTGTGTTACGCAGGGAATCTGCGCGCTGATTGGTCAGCAACATGTTGCATAGAATGTCAACATGTAGCCTGAAAACGACCAGCGCATCTGCCTGCGCTAGAACACAGGCAGGCTGGAGAGTGTCTCACTCTTCTTCTATATAGAGTGAGACGCTATTATGTACTCTTGGTAATGTGCATCCTGTCCAACAGTATATACGGCGTATTCTGGGTTTATCTACATCTGGGTTTGTCTACAAACTAGATTGGCTGTTTGAATGACAGCTCACAGCCAAGATTACAGTGCTGTTTTTAGGGCGTGAAATTTGACCCGGACCTGCCGCAGACCATCCGACTGGAGTTTGCCAAGAGCAATACGAAAGTGAGCAAGCAGAAACAAGCATCCCCGCCTGCGCCTCCCACTGCCACACTAAACGCCACCACTTTTATTCACCCTTTCACTGGTCGTAAGTCAGCTGTCATCTCCTCCTCACTACTCTTGCTATGGCTTTTCTGTGCTCTTCATAGCTGGCATTTTCCCATGGCTGGGGAGGGGGGTTGGGGACGGAGATTTTGAATCCCCTTAAGCCCGGTTCATACTAGTCCGTATGCTTGTCCCTGTAGTTTTGTCGCTGAGCAGTTTCAAGAACAGGGCCAAATTGATGTATGTGGACGCGGCGCAGGGGGCTTGGCAGCCGCGTGGTAAATTACGTGTTTCTATTAAATTCAGTCATTAACCCCACGCGATTTGGTCGGGATTCTTTAAAAGAATGAGCAAAGGTTGGGCTCAAGTCCAGTTCCAATGCAAAAATCAAACTAAGGGCTAAACCATTGAGTCAAGGTTTCACAATAGCTGACCGAAAATTGTAAAATTGTCCTGGTCCCTGTCGCCCTGTCTCTATGTTCTCAAGGACAAGTATGAAGCGGGCCTTACTGGACTTATATATATACCGTTGCATTTCACCAGACAAAAACAAGATTTTATATATATACCTTTTTTTACATTCGGGTTTTTCAAAACCATGCTCTAAACCACGTTTAAGTCAATGCTGGTTCGTTCAGCTCATTACGTTATTCTGTACATACGGTATATATATATTTACTTACATTTGCTAAAATTGCTTGCATGGGGTTTATTACCTTTCTTGAGCTAAAAACACACTGGCTGCATTCCTTTGATCAAGTTAATGGTGCATTATCAGTTCGGAAAAGTTTTACTCTACGTTCTTACATCAGTGTGGGGGGTCGCCCCTACTATCAGCATTGCAAAATGCCAGATATGTATATCAATGGTGTTGCATAACGTGCCTCAATTGCTTATTTTTTATGCTTAGTGACAAAATAGTCAGTCAGTCATGCAAATTAGTAGAGGGTGTAAGCTTTATGCAACACTAGTGATTACAAAATTATTTGTCTCCAAATTGTCGTTAAATATAGGCAGATGTTTATAAAACAAAATTATGAATTTTTTGAAACTTGTATATAACTGCTAACACAGACCTGCATTGAAAAAGTTTGTCAAACGTTCAAAAAGTTGCTTCATCACAATTTTACGACAAGTTTGGAGACATTAAATTGTAACTTGAAACTGTATGAGTCCAAGCGACTTTGAACTGATGATGGAACCGGGCTATCGGGTCAGTTCGGGTCGATTTTGACTCGAAATCAAACGATCGGGGGGCAGAACCGAATTCTTTACCTTGGCCCCCCCAACTTCCCAATTTTTGGCTGTGGCTTGCTTGATTCCATTTATTTTTTGAAATTTTTCAGTATAATTTTATATTGCCGAGAATGCCTGAAAACGTTACAAAAATTTCCGTTTGTTTTTGCTACGCTTTTTGTGGTTCGGTAGCTGACTGTTCAGTATTTCATTTACTCCTGCGGGGCTTGTTCCTGTTTTTCGAAACTTTGGAAGGGGCCTGTTGGGACAAGTTTTGAGTTTTCTGGCACCTTTTTTTCACCACCAACCAGGGGGGGGGGACTTGTCTCGATGGGACAGATTTTTGGGGCTGCCTTGCACCCAGCACAAACTTCTCCAATCTCCATGTAATAACATCTGTGGTTCCATCTCAGTTCTCTATTCACCACGTGACCACACTGTATTACACTTCGATGTTGTTAGTATGCTGTAAGCTGTGTTTTGATATTGTCAATTTTGCTATTATGCTTTTTATATTGCATTTTTCAATATCTTTGGATAAGCTTAGACAGTAGAATCATTTTTTGTGATATTACATATATATACCTACTGGTTCAGTTTACAAAAAGTGTTTAGCTTACCTGCAGTTCAAGTTGAAAGCTTATTAACGAAATTGGAGGATTTTTCATAGATATACTTTTGTATATTTGAAAGGAACGTTTTAGGCACAGTCTCAGTTTAAGCATCTTTGAGTATGTACAAAAAAAATTTAGTATATATGTAAGATTTAAATTTTGAGTCGATTCATACTCGCAGCCGAATGTCTGTAGAGCCGGCAAGTGTTCGTATAAAAAATTCACCCAGCTAAAAATGCATCAATTTCAGCTGGTGGCGTAACTTTTTTACAACCTTGCTGGCTACACGGACATGCGGTTGTAAAGTACATGTGGAGTGAGTCTAGAGTGCAAAATAGTTTTTTTTTAATAATGGCACGGTGCACGCATTGAATATTGTGGAAAATCAGTTCATCATTTTTCGCCTTTTCCCCACACTTTTGTATGCAGTCGTAACTTTACGCGACACCTGCTGTTTCACAGCCCGTTAGGGAATCTACCAAACAATTTCATTTCACTGAAACAAAGATGAAAAAATCAAGGGTGGATTTCACGAAGGTGGTTTTACTAAACCATGGTTTTACGTACGTTTTTATATGATTTGCACATAATTTCATTACGAAATATTGTTCGATTCGTTACGAATTTCGTAAATTTTCTAAAACCATGGTTTTAGGGCAGTTGAAATTTGAAACCTGCAGCACAGCAGGTTTCTGTTTTGCTGAAATTTCAGCTGAGCTAAAACCATGGTTTAAGAAAATCTACGAAATTCGTAACGAATCAGGCGACATTTCGTAATGAAATTATGTGCAAATCATATAAAAACGTACGTAAAACCATGGTTTAGTAAAACCACCTTTGTGAAATCCACCCCAAGAGTTCGCAACAGGTCGAATTTTCCTACAAACTTGAACTCCCAACCCGACTTGACGCTAATTTTTCTGACTACTAAACGTAAACAGTTGAACGAATATCGACTATAAAGTTCGTTTATTTTAATTATGGTCGAGTAAAAATTATTAAAATCTAGTATACTTAGTTGATTTAGGAATTTTTCTGCGAAAATTGACACTAATGCCGCCGGAGTGCCTTTAGATCGTAAACGACCCGGCTTGACTTGACCCGATAAAACTGCGGTAGAAATATGTCACATGCCAGAGTTTTGGATGAATTTATATCTACATATATCTATTTATAAAAAGTTCTGAAAGTCTTCGTGTTAACATTAGGAACAAGCTTTTCAGTCCTGATTCATGCGTATATACAGCCGTATATCCGTTGAGTTGGCAAAAATGCAAATTCAGTATTTCTATAGCACAGCGTTTACGGGAGTTTTGTGATTTTAGCTAGGGGACTAAGGGCTGTGTATTCATTGGTTCTTTCAGTATCTTTCTCACTTTTGTCCTAAAATACTGTCAGTTTTGTATTTTACTATTCAAGTTTCGACTTCGTTGGGTACTACGTATTAGTGACGTGGATCGGATCGCCGGATCGGATCGGATCGACGATCCGGGGGTCTGATCGGATCAAATCGCTGAATTTGCCGGATCGGATCGCCGGATCGTCGGATCGGCTTAACAATTTGGATCGGCGATCCGGATCGGCAGTATGCATTTTGAGTCTCGACCACAAAATTTCGTAATTTGACAAAATTTTGCGTAATTTCAAAAACTTTTCGAGCGATTAATCAAACGCACAAGAATAATACTCAAATTATCTGAATATCTGCTTTATACTAGCGGAAGCGTATAGTTTATGCATACATAACTGGAGGGGAGGTTTGTCCTCATTAAAGTTTGGTGAAGACACGTACTAAATGTGTGAATTGTTTAGAAATATATCTTAATTTTCGCCTACAAAAACAATCTTGAAACATTGTTTTCGTTAACACAAGAGTTGGGTGTTCGTTACATGCAGAATCGACGCGGATCAAAATTTTCGACCCGCGTCTCACGATCCAACCCGTGCCGTCAAATTCGACCCACGACTAACTTTGACCCACCATTTTAAGATACCGTATCTGATGTTCCTTTCGTTTTTAGCTGATACCCCTGTACAATTCGCACAGTGTACAGCTGTACATTGTTTACATTGCTGGTACCGATTCTACCCGATCCAGATTGGATTGAATGCGTGAAAAATTTTTCAGAAGTCGCCGGTTTGGCAAAATTAGCGACCCGCGCAGCCAGAAGTGGGGACCCAAGGGTTGACCCACAGCTCAAACTTTCCGATCCAACCCAACCCAGCCCCATGGCATCTACGACCTGCGGTAGTGAGTGACCCAATTTCAAACATTTCAATTTTTTAATTAAAATTTTTGGTCGTGGGATTGTCGACTATGTAGCTCTCATGGCAAAAATGCCATCTATTCATGTATGTTCAAACTCATGAAATTTTTGAAGCAATCTACTCATTATAATAAGTTATACTTAAGTAATAAAGTTACAGTAGTTAAAGTTATAGTAGTTAATAAGTTATATTTCTACAAAAAATGAGATTTTTTAGCTTTCATCAAGGTTACGCAATTTTTAATCGGATCGGATCGGCGCATCGGATCGGCGGATCGGATCGGCGGATCGGATCGGCCGATCCGGGCCTTGATCGGATCGGATCGCCAATCAAGCATCCGGATCGTATCGGCATTAAAATTTCGGACCGATCCGATCCGATCCACATCACTACTACGTATATATACCTAGCAAAAACTCGACCAGAACTGGCAGAATAATGTTGTAATATCCTCGGAGCGTTTTTTAACTTGGCATGCTTTTGGAACTCGTGATCCACTTTAGCGTATGAAAAATTGTTACTTTATTGTCACGTTTTATTTTTGAATTTTTTTTATTGGCTAAATAGAAGAATTTAAGGTTTTACTCATGCGGAATATTTTTTAATTTTTACCATTTTTATCATCTTTGAGCATGTTTGCACCGTGACACCACTGATCTTCGAATTGTTATGTCGCAAGGTCAGTTCCTTTGCACTAAATTCGTCTTCATAGACGATTTTTAGAGGAAATTTTTTCAAACTCTTTCAAAAAATGCGTAGTCCAATTAGCCAAATATATAAATTTAAATCTAGTCCGATAAATTCATTTTTTAGAAAACTCCTGGAACTCGTGAATGCTCGTGATTGTCTTGTCTAAATTTTGCCTGGGTTTGTCAAAAATTGCTGACTCTGAGGTAAAGCAACTCGCAAAAATGAATCCGTAAACTACATAAGCAATAACATCAAATCGGGTTGTCGCAAAATTTGTAGTGTATAGTTGTTTTTTTCCTCAGCAGTCAGCATTTTTTGCAATTAATTTCATTTTTTGATGGAGTGTTGTTGATGGTGAGTGAGTTGTTTTGCAGAAGAAATGTTCGCAGCAGCAACAGCAGCAGCAGCAGCAGCCTCAGGCGGGTGTGGTGGGCCCTACGTTGCCGGCGGGAATGGCGGGAATGGGCTTGCCGGGGGCGGGCTTGGTGGGACCCCCGGGGGCTGCGGAGCTGACCTGTTCAATCCTGGGCTGGCCGCCGCCGCAGCATATGCCACAGCTGAGCTGGCAAGTCCAGCCGCCGCTAATCTTTCAGGTATATAATCCCCCCACCACCATCCCAGGCTTTGGGTAGTGACTAGTCCACAGAGAGGACCCGGTGCCCACTGGAGAAATAAGCAATATATAGTCTGTACTTGGTCTTGGGCACCAACTAATTAGACGTTTTTATATTCGACTAAAGACGAAATGCTTTATTTGATTATATCAAGAGTACATGATAGAAAGAGTATGACACTCTTCCTATTATGCCTTGGGGGCTGCGTCTATTGCGGAGCGCAAAATATATAGCCCATTTTTGTACGGTACCCCCCCCTCATTTCAAGACCCCGTACTCAACTGGGGGGGGGGGCTAATTACACATATGCAGTTTCATTAATATCTTGAACAGAAGAGGTGGGATTTAAGTGAGGGGGGATACCGGGTACCGGTACGTGCGTCCGCATTGGACGCACGCCCAAGAGCATAACAGGAAGAGTTGCATAGTCTTCCTATCATGTACTCTTGATTATATGGAGAAATCAGAGGCTTGGGGCTCCTCTGCAGGTGTGAGATTTTTTTCACCTGTTTTCCCGGCTATGATTTCCTCTAAAAACTGTTGGGACAAGCTTTTGTTTTTGTCGTATGCATATCACTGTTTACGATCTGGCAAAATGCTCACAGATATTGACTTGATTAAACTGACACTTCGGTTATTTTGCGCTAATGTGTCTACGTTACTATTTTTCCCGTATATTTTACAAGATTTTGACTTGAATATGGCTTTCGTATCGAATACGACATTTCACTGTCAGATTCAGTCCTATAGTGGTAATTATTTCTATTTTAGAACGCGCGGCAAGCCGCGGACGTATCGAATTTGACTTTTATGGTATTTAATAATTGGCTTATCACCGTTTTTTGTAAAACCACTCACCCCAAAAGCTCGAACATAATTGAGATACCTAAAATAAAAAACCATTTGTTTGTTATTCTGATGAAACATTTGATTGTAATGTTCAAGCATCACTGTAGCTAAAGTTAATTCAAGGGGGTAGTAGTGTCGCGAAAGCAGTCGATTTTGCGCCAGTGTAAAACTTTTTCAGTGACAGATAAGACATTGTTCTTTATATATTATGAAAATATATGTTGAGGCAAATATTTTTGCCATGTTTCAGCAAAATTGATGCAGCATACAGTTAGCAGTGAAGTCGCAAAGTCGGAAAAATGACGTTTTGAAAACCTATTCACATTCGATAATTTCGCCACAATTAATAGTCTGTTTGTCGAGTTTGGTTCGCAGACTAAAAGGACATATGTTGTAGTTTATGCACACAAAATGTAGTGCAAATTGCTTGAGTGGTTGCAGAGTAATACCTGTTTGAACTCTGAAACTGTGCTGATACTGTGAAGTACTCACAGCAATAATGATAAATTGTGAATAATTTAGACGCTTATTTTAAAATCAAAAGAAAAACGTACCTTCATTTTTCATTTTTCTTATTTGTGGCAAAAAGTTGAGCGTCAAAACATTACATGTACTTTACAAGCTGGCCAATCTGATATCAGACTTGATTTTTTGAACTTTTATGTCCCTATTGTGTGATGTCTGGCTTACAAATGGTGATTGGTTCAAAATATTGGTAGATATTGGTAGTCTAGTGTCTGGAAGTATTTATTTGACACCGTATAGCATTTTACTAGTTTCTCAGTGAACGTACAATTTCAAAGCAAAACTGAACCTTCAGAACCTTTTCTGAACCTATAAGCAAAACTGCTTTGGCGACACTACCACCTTAAATGTAAAATATTAACGTTAAAAGGCTATTTTAGTTTTTACTTCTGCAATGGAAAAAGCTTTTTCTTGACATTCTTGCCCATTTATTTACTACATCAATAATGCAACCAAAAGTACATAATGTCCCATACAGAACCGTTTAACAAAGGCATCAGCCAATCAGATTGTAGCAGCCTTTTAGTTCCACCCACAACGTACGATCACGGTGGCTTGATAGCGAGTAGAGCTAATAGACTGTTAAGCTGTTCATCCGATAGCTGTTTTTGGTTTGAAGAATTGAGCCAGGGCTATCGGACGATGAAGTTCATAGTACTCGTCCTTTTTTTCTCCCGTTCAATTTATCTCTAAGGAGTTCCAAAGAAACTAAACGGCCTAGATTGTCTGCAAAAAATCGACAAAACGATTGTGTCAAAGTTACACTATCACGGACCGAAAATTGTGTTTGTCCCTGTCTCAATATTCTGACAAGTATGAAACGGGCTTAAGACGACTCACAGTGTGCTGTTAGAGTTTTTTCATAAAGTAATATTAACTGGATTAAATTAACTCGATTAACTTCGAGAGCTCACCAATCACCATAATATTGATGAAAGTATATGAAACTTTGTAAAATGTCTGAAGTCCAAGCCGTATCATTTGCGTTGCAAAATTTTATGGATTTAAGTTAATCTTATATTGAGTTCTGAAGTTCATCTCGTTAATCTACTGCCCAGTTAATATACTTTATGACACTGTTGTGGTGGTTGTGTGTGTTTGTAGGCCATCAAATCCAGTTTGCCGGGAGTGGGGGGGCCGGGGGCGGGTGCGGGCCTTGTGGGGGGCCCGGGGGCGGGGGCGGGGGTAATGCAGCAGTTGTCCAGCACGCCCTCAGCGCAGCCCCAGGTGCCCCACCAACACAACCCACCGCCCAACCCCCATCAATCCATCCACTTTCCCTGCAAGGTCACCTATCCCTAGCCTCCCTCGCCGCCGCCGCCACACACCACACCCCGCCCACCTACTCTGCCGCTGCTGCCACTCTATTAGGTGGGACTTAACAACTAACGGTCGAATGCATAAAGGCAGTCTTAGCTCAGTCTTCTTGCTAAACACTCAGGATATAATGCATAAAGGTCTTAGCTCAGTCATTACTTTTTTAAACATTAACGAAGTTTTTCTAGCTCAGTACACACAGTCCTTGCCTCTTTCGAAACATAATTTCAGAAACTGATTCTTTTGCGTTTTTGTCAAAAAATTTTATACCAGTTTTTGAGTAAATATTTGTAGAATTGTAGAAAAAATTGATAAAAAATAATATACATAATAGCATTAAAAAATATTTCAGGTCTGCCGGCAGCCGCGTTGTTTTCCTCGCCCACCCCCCAGCCCATGGCGCTGTCCTGTCTGCAGGCCCCCCTCACGCCGTCATCCTTCGCAGCCCTGGCAGCCCTGCCCACGTCCAGCATGGCCTACCCGATCGTGGGGGGCCCGAGTGCCGCCCTCCAGCTCGCCACCAACGCCCCCTGCACCACGCTATTCGTGGCCAATCTGGGGCCTATGGTCAGTGAGCAGGAGCTGAAGGAAATATTTGGCAGGTTGGTTTTGGTTCGGCCTAAAATAGAAAAATAGCCCCTGGGGAAACGAATGATTGAACTATTGATTTATTAATAAAAGACAAAAATAGACAATAACGAGGATTTGAAGGCAATAATGGACATAGTATGCTAATACGAAAGAATGTGTGAGATAGTTGCATAAGACTGCTAGCAGTAAAAGTTTTACTTGAAGGCTGGCTAGAAATTATCTGTGCAATTGTCTACGATCTAAATATGAGCCTGGATTGAAATAGCTGGACTAAACTACTACTATAGCTAGTCTAAAACGTTATTTTTAAATGAATTAGAACTTGTGTTTTTTATTATGTGTTTAAATTTGACCAAATTAACAAGCTTTCTTGTTTTCCAGAGTTTGATAGTGGTCATAATATAGTAGTTCCGTGGCGGTTTTACACGTGACAAGTTCTAAATATGCACGCGAAGTCTGTAGTGCAGACTAATCAATTTGTTTTATGCTAATTTGTTAATATAACTAAATAATCAGTTAAAATAAACCTGATAACAATTAGACTAAGCTTCAGTATGTAACGCATAGCTATGAATTTGTACTAATTTTTGAAGCTGTTTTTTCGTTTCAGTTTTCCTGGCTTTAGTCGTCTGCGAATGCACAACAAAAATGGATCTCCGGTGGCATTTGTGGAATATCAGGTTGGAAAGTTGGAAATGTGAAATTGAAAAAATTGAAAACCTAGTGTACAATATCTAGGGTTATATTAGTCTGTTATATAGTTATGTATGACATTGTGTTTTGATTTATATAGTTATAGTAGGTTATGTAGCAGGCTTCGTACGTTCCTGAACAGCTAAACGAATTCGATTTAATTTTTGTTCAATACTTATATTGTTTATTTTCAATCCAATGCTGACATACTTTGGCTATACAAAGCGTGGGGAAAACGCGTGGGGTGCCCCTTGGGGCGCCCCACGTGGGGATTCCTCACGTTTTCCCCATCGTGTGAAACAGTCTTCGTAGAACTTTCAACTAGTGCACAAAGTTTCGCAACTCAACGTTGAAGATATTAAAGTTTTTGGTTATAGTGTGGTGTGGTTGGCTTTTGTTTCAGGACGTTCGTCAGGCGACTCAGGCCATGAATAGTCTGCAAGGATTTGTGCTGTTGTCGTCGGATCGGGGCGGGATTCGCATAGAGTATGCCAAGAATAAAATGGGAGAGGTTAGTTTCCAAGGGCCCGATTTATTGAAGCAAAGTGTGCGTCGTCGAAAATGTTGGCCGTTTTTAATTTTGGGTTGATGGAAACATTTTTTGATCGGCGGATATAACACTGAATTACGTAAAAATGTTCGTCGTTGAAAATGTTCGTAGTTGAAAATGTTCGCCGTTTTCAATTTCGAATTGATCAAAAGAAACAATTTTACAACGGCGGATATAACACTGAATTATATCAAAATATTAGTCGTTGAAAGTTCGTCGTTGAAAATGTTTGCCGTTGAACATTTTTTAACGACGAACTTTGACTATTTAGAACGTCAAAAATTTCAAGGGCTGTTTCGTATTTCACAGGTGTTTTTATCATCATGCGTTATATGTAGTTTTTTAATCGTTTAAAGTCGTAATCGTTTTTTAGCCCCGTCGTGATGAGAACTTCAACACGGCTTCGCCAGTGGGTGCAGCAGCATTGGGCGTGGCCTCAGCCTGAGATCAGCCAATCAGCGTTCAACATTTCCTGTCAATCAAATTTAGCCCCTCCTCCTTTCCTTACTTAATTTTTATGCGGTTCAGTCTATTTTTCTGTTCTTACGTGTGGCGGCCGGCGTGACTATTTTTGTTCTCATTTTATAAGTCTACTTACGATGATATTTTTGTATATTTATATTACTATTGTTGTCTTTTGAATATTCTATAGCTGGTTTTTTGTATATTTTTGTATTTATGATAATTCCAATAATATTCATGTTGTGATTTTTTCAAGTATATAATTCTACTGTGTTCTATTTGTGTGCTCGTTTTTTGTGAAACTAAAATTGTCTTGTATTTTAGTTTTTGTTTTTCGGGGACTATAATAATTATTTTGTATTTTAGTATTTGAAAAATCGTGACTAATATTCAGCTAATTTACTTATTAGTTTCGTATTTTCGGTTAATCTGTTTGATGTGGCATATATATACTTTTTTATTTTTAAAGCTAAAATTAGCTTTTTTGTATTTGTATCTTTGCTTTAATTTATTATTAATCATGTATTACTTTTTTGTGTTCAATAATCTCGACCGAATCTGTATGGGATCAAGTTGTGTAGTTATATTATATATTTCTGAAATCTAATTTGCATATTTTTGATTAATATGCATATTTTTGTATACTATGTTTTTGATACTGTCAGTGTTTTTCATTTAATATACCGGTTTCGGCTGCACACGTGCAATATTCAGTATTTTCAGTGTAACTTTATGCTGACTGTTATATTTTTTAGACAAACTGTATTTCCATTATAGATTAACACTAAACTTGGATTTTCTGGATTATGTGGCAGATCTTAAAGTATATATTTTACAATTTTTTACATAAAATTTCCGAACGATTTTTAAAGTTTTCAAATTCTAGACAGATTTGATCTCGGGTAGAAGGATTCTTACCTTGGCAAAGTTTTCATAAATTAAACTAAACGGCGTGCTGGGGGTGATTTTGGGTGGTCACTAAAGCCTACTTGTGCGTACATACTTGTGCGCTTATAGAAAACGTTTCTGTTTGCTTTTGTTAGCAAACCAGTGATTAAAAACCTTTTTCCAAAAAAATTAGGTAGGTATGCTGAAAATGATTCCCCCCTTGCTATCTCGGCTGCGGCTCCTACATTGGCGAAATCCACCCCAGATCCGTTTAATTTAATTGATGAAACGGGTCTGATCTCAAGTGCTATCCAAGGACAGTAACTAAAGTCTGACCAAACAGTGCTGGACCCGGAGACAGAAAGAAACACACGATTTCAGTACAAAAAAAACAATTGCGAGCATGTAGAGTCTATACAGCGTGTAGTCACAAAAATCACGCTACCGTTTGTCTCAGGGTTCAGCAATTTCTGGTCAGACTTTAATTCACAGCACATTTTTGAAGTACCCTAACGTGTGATGTGCTTTCGGTCGCTTTGTAGTCAGTTCATCAGTATTGCTGTGACCTTTTGACCTTTGTATCAATGTTATATATATTTGTTTGTATGTTTGTTTGTGTTTTGAGCGGACCAAATTGTCGACACGATTCCAACTATTTCCTACACCGTGTGCCCCCCCGCCCTTGACCCACGTTTTTGCACTGGTAAAATAAGCTTTAATGATTGTGCTACACACGTAGTTTTGAAGCATTGTAGCTAGCTTTTTAATTTTGCTAATTCCCAGTGTTAACTAAAGCAGAGTGTTGGTCAACTTTTCAATTTGAGGAAAAACCGTATCATGAATTTAATATAGTTGGCGGGTTTGTCCTTTGTTTTCTCAATGAAACACAGATTTCCATGAAAAAAATAAGAAATAACAATTCAGCCATTTAGATCGATTCAGCTGAAGTCTTATCGGCTCAATCGTTATTTCTGCATTATTTGCATTGCTTTGTGTTTTTGTATTTGCTTGATTGTGTTTTGTCCTTCGTTTGTGTTTAGTTCTGGGCTTTATACCACTATTTCACTGTGCACCTCACAGAAATTGCACTGTCATATTTTTAGTACCAAGAGTACATGTCTAGCATGTCTGGGATGCACAAAAAGCGTTTAACTTTAGACTCTGTCTAAGACGTTCTTTTCAAATGAAATAGAACATCGTAATGAAAAGTTATGTGTGTATTTAATGCTATCACGTGTTCGACTTGACTAAGTTAAACGCGATTTGTGAATGCCAGCCTATGTTATCTACCTCTGTCTAGATGTAGACACTAGCATGTACTCTTGTTATTGCTATAATTACAACGTCTGCTGTCGATCAAATTTACCTGATCCTGTTTCGTTGTTTTTGGCACAAAAAAACTGGGTTTGTTCGATCCTTGTTAAGACGGACTCAACATTACGACGTTGTAGTTATTAGTAACTGATTTGAATTTATGCGGTAGGTTTCAAGGCTGCAGAATTAAAAATTTGTATTAAAGAAATAAAAAAGTAAGTGTTTTCACGGCAGCTACAATAACTGCATTTCTGCATTTTCAGTTTTTTGTGATTGCGACCTACTGTAGAAATTCAAATTGATTGAATCAAGAGTACATAATAGTGTCTCACTCTTTATAGAAGAAGAGTGAGAGACTCTCCTTTCTGCCTGTGTCATAGCGCAGGCAGATGCGCTGGTCGTTTTCAGGCTACATGTTGACATTCTATGCAACATGTGACTGGCCAATCAGCGCGTAGATTCCCTGCGTAACACACTTTAGTATATAATCGCTGGTGCTTATAAGCAAAGAAGAGTTAAAAGCTAATAACTCATTATTTATTCATATCTCTTCAAAAACATTAAAAAAATTTCAATACTTTTTACTTTCAGGAAATTGATTGGACTTTTGAGATATACTTTTCTGGTTTCTTCAAAGTTTCTCAATCAATGCTGAAAGTTCCAAAATAACCCCAAAATATTATTTTTTTATTTATTAAAATAATAAAAAAAAAAAATATATTTTACCTTTATTTTATCCTTTATATTTCCCCCCCCCAACCAAAAATCGCTTCTGATTGGCTAGTCACATGTTGCATAAAACGGCAACATGTGGCTTCAAAACGACTAGAGCATCTGCCTGCGCTATAACACAGGTAGAAAGGAGATCTCCTCTTCTTCTAAATAAAAAGACACTATTTTGAATACTCTTGATTGAATGAATCTTGGCTTAGGGCTGTCCTTTTTTTTGTCTTGTGTTACTATCTAGCTTTACTCTTTTTTCGTCACTTGATTGTGCTATGCTGTATTATTTTAAACTTTGGTTGTTGGTGAATGACTAATTTGAAAAAATCCTTTTTTGAAGTTTTTTACTTTTGAAATCCTGTGTGAAAAACTGAAAAAATTATACTAAAGTAAAACATTGTCAGTAATATTAGTAGCTATATATTTTCAGATCAGCTATTCATCAACATAAAGTTGTTTTCATGAAATCGTCAACGATCAGGGGCATGTTGCTCAACTTTACAAGTCTTACAATTGTAACAATTGTAAGAGAAAAATCTGGTGATTCGTAATGAATTTATATAAAGAATTAGTAACGAATCACCTGATTTTGCACTTACAATTGTTACAATTGTAAGACTTGTAAAGTTGAACAACAGGCCCCAGCCGTAAATTTAAACACGACTTGACACCTTGACGATTTCATGAAAACTAAGTCTTTACTAATGACCCGCTGTTTGTTCCGCACATCGCACAGTGTGTTAGTTTTAAATCAATTATTGACTCACTTTTATCACTATAAATAACGTATTTTTTAAATTGCGTAGGTATGCAAACATTTTATATTATACATTTGGTACATTTTAAAGTTCACAGTTTCGTTAAACGTTTGTAATCATCATATATTTTAAGTTTTTTGTTTTAAATGTTCTACGAGATAATTAGATGATTGTTCTTGTACAATTAGATTTTTACTTCTAATGAGAATTTGTCACAAAATAATTCTGGTTAAGATGTGACCATTATTGCCACACATTTAGATGTCACCCTTCACAATTAGGCTTGATTCACAGGCGCTTGTATTTCTGTGTAACATGCATTTATCCACAGTCAAAACTCAGTAAAAATGGTTATCTATGTAAAATCCGCTATGGACCCATTCTCACCTAAAAACTTTTTAACAACATACTTACGGGTTCAAGTCTTCAACCGATACATCGAATACATCACATTTTGCTAATTCTCGATATTTATGTTGTAGTCTTGACATTCGGCTTTATGAGCGTTTAAGTAGCTCTATTCTAAATTTAGGAGTTTTCTTGTTTAAGCGCTAAAAGTGAACTTTATGTTCGGAATCTGAAGAAACTCAGTTGAATTCCTGATTGATGCTAATTTTAACCACGTGCTGTGATTTCTAGCCTTTTATATTAACCCCACACTTTTTCACTGGTTATGTCATGATCAACTTTAACCCACCCACAGAAACCCTGAACACCCCTTTCTGTCACCAAGAGGACACGCTTTGACCAGGATTCACAGACGGTGTCTTGTTTTGGACTTGTGGAATAACGACTGAGCAGCTGAAAAAATAGAAAGAAAAGGTTTCGAAACTGTCCGTATTTTTGTGAGGATGGAACAACTTATTGAAAAACTATATATATATATATATATATATATATATATATATATATATATATATATATATATATATATATATATATATATATATATATATATATATATATATATATATATATATATATATATATATATATATATATTATATATATATATACACTTACATTTGTGTTACCTAGTCACAAGTGTGTTCTCTTATTCTCACTAACCCAAGTTTAGTTCGTTTCAACACTTATCACATCTGATGGGCGAAATTACAGTCGAGTCCCAGGATTCCAATTTATCCGCCTGTTTTTGAAAACTGCAAAGCATCATAAATTGCGACAAAAATAAGAACCTTTCCTAACAGTTTTTCACGCGTAATTGTACTTAAGTGTGAAACGTACGTAGTATAGGAGCAATTGAAATTACCCCACCGATTTCGACTGCAATTTTGTCACTGACTGCCTAAACCGCTCAAATTATTGGTATTCTCTGAAGCAATTGGAACAACGATTGTTTGCTGTGGCCAGTTATCACACCCTCATGAGGCCTTTCAGACAAATCAGAGGGTGTTTCATAAGACTGCTAGCCGTTTCATATTAGCTGTATATAATCGGGCGATCCGAACTTCGAGTTTCGTCCGAGTTTTAGGAGGTTTTTGCGGTCTTTTGAACAGGTAGACGAGTTTCAGCTAAAATTCCTGTGGCTCAGACGGCCCTCATTGATAATCACAGTCGTAAGGGGCTCAAAATTTTGGGGGACTCTTCTCCCCTGATTGACCAGAAATACCCTAAATTTTATGAATTTAATCCCAACCACGGTTACATGTATGCTGATAATGATAAAATAATACAGTACAATCCTTGACTAATGACTATTCTAAAAATCTGTTCAGTAAACTATTTTTTCGCTCTGTAATTTAAGGTATGTAGTTTTATTAAACACCCTATTTGTTTACTCCCTGTCATTCATACGTCCTCATTTTTTATTTTGTATTATAGTTTTTTTACTCAATACAGTTTTGTTTTCATATGCATACTTTGCGTTCAGGAAAACCGACAGTTTTGCACAGTTAAACTTCAGTTTAATGGTGTTTTTTTACCAAAATTTAGCTTTATATTTTGCAGAAAAAGTACAACATGCAGTGTTTTTTAGTGTATTGAAAAGTGATTGTGTACATTTCATAGATTCGTCTTCTTAGATTGCGTTTGCATATTAGATTTCCTCATTAGAATGCGTACTTTTAAGCCAGTTTTCGTGCGAAGTGCAGTATGCATGATATTTTAAGTACAGTACATTTTTTATTTGATATTTTGGTGATAAGCTATTATTAATCGCTCAGCCTGTATTTTATTGATATTTTTTATTAATTTATTGACCTGTGCGATGTGCGTCGTTCGATTTGTATTGATAGTTTTGGCTTACTCAATATAAGGGGTGTGATTTTTCAGTTTCAGTTTTATTTAATTGGATTTTGTATTATTTATGAGTGTGTATTATTATCATGTAACGTATATATATTTGTTTTTTGTGATATAACGTATTGTAATACATTGGCTTGTAGAAAAGTTATTTTCGATACTAACTGAATTTTTGCAATCAAAATTGTTCAAGCGGTTTTGTCTGTGTAAAAATTACCTATATTTACACCTTATTAAAAACGTTTAATGGTGCAGTAACGATTTCAACGTTATTTTTTGAAACTGGTTTGTTAGATAAAAACAGAAGCTTTAAGAGAACTGGACAGTAAACTGAAAATTACAAAAAAGGCTAAGTCATTTTTAAAGTAATAATTAGACAATAACGTTGGAATCGTTACCGATACCTGAAATTAAGCCATTTTTTCTGCTTGTTTACAAAGTGTGCGAGACATTTTAGTTTGGTGAATAATTCAGCTTTATGGTTTATCATTTTCCATTTCGTTTAGGTTTCGTTCTGAATTACTTTTATGTAGGTATTTTGACTTCGTTTTGTTTTAATAAAATTTTGTTTCGTTGTGTTTTTTGTTTTTTTTCAACTTCAACATAGCAGGAGTCCCGCGCGTGTTAGTTTTCAACTAGTTTAGTTTATTTTTTTCATGTTTTTCGTTTTCACTGGTTCTGACTGACCAAAAGCAAACATGCTGCAACAGCTTGCGTGTGTGTTTCACATACAAAACTGACGAATTTATCAATTAGGTTAAATTGGATGTAAATTAAAACAAACTGGTGTCATTCTCAAATTTCGATACAGTACTTACGAGTACGAGTTAACTTTTCTCTCGCTGAATCAAGTAAAACAGTCAACTCAGAAAATTGCTAAAGATCTAATGATTTTCATTATTCTACATATTATATTGTCGATTTGATTTAAATAAAGTTTTGTAGTGACGAGTTTAACGTCTTGTAGTGATTACCTAGTAAATCTGTTTGGACCGGACATACTCTAAGATATAAGAAATGCCTAGACTAAAACTAATCAACGTACTTGAATTTTGCCTTGTGCTTACGCCTGGCTGCATCCTTGCATTGTCACACAGCAAATAACGACTGGCTGATGGGCTATACTTAATTAGTCCAGGGGCCCGTCGCACAAAACACTGATAAATTATCAGTAAAATTCGTTGCGCATACATTACTGATAACAAAAAATTATCAGTAAATTTATGAAAAACACTAATAACAAATAAACTTTTGTACCATGGGCCGCAGACAATATTGTCAGAAATTATAGCTTCTGGTCACACTAATTTTTGCTATCGTGTCAAATCTCCTGAACAAGCTCAAAAATATGCTAAATCTAACTGCAGTGGAGATTGAATAATTCTGATTAACGATTTCTAAATCAGAAAACAATAATTTAAGCTTTTACAATCACCTTTAAGCCAGTTTGCAGACCGCACTTGATCATGCTAACTAATAAAAACAAGCAGCCCCTAAAAGGAGCAACGTTCCAACCCAGAGATCAACCATTGACATGACAGAGACGTAACAAACGTGAAAAGATATCATCAGACTATCGGAGCCGACGGCGATGGTATCTAATTGGTGTTAAACTAAAATCTGACCAAAAATGCTCTACCCTGAGACAAACAGGAACACGCGATTTCATTACGTAAAAAGCGAATTGCAAGCGTCAAGCAAGACCAAGGGCCAATTCCGAAAATGGATTAACCGGATTATATTAAAATTTGTTTGCCTAATAACTTATCTCGGTGTTGACGTAGACATATATATATAATTTTGTGCACAAGCGGCAGGTGCTACAAATAATTTTTATACCAACTTTCGCATGAGTTGATCAACTTTGTCATGAGTTATTGGCAAAACAAATAACAAATCGACAAATGACAAATTTGTTATTGACAAATTTTAATCTATTCCGTTTAATCCAGTTTAGGAATTGTCCCCAAGTGTACAGCAAGTAACCACAAACATCACGCCACCTGTTTTGTCTCAGAGTTCTAGCAGTTGCTGATCAGACTTTAGCATGGGGAACACTTCTTCAGCTATGTCCCACTGTAGCTAGGTATGTACTTCATTAAAGAGGCTTTTAGGCTGGATTCATGCTCACCGCCGTATGTCCGTTCAACCGGAAAAATTACAAAATAATCACGCCACGAACAGTAATACTATCAGATTGCGGTGTTTTTCTAAATTTTGCCGGCTGAATGGACATACAGCAGCTAGTATGAATGGAACAGAACTAGTTGTTTGATAATTAAGCCTGAACAACTAAAATCTAGCTACTGCCCTAGCTTGGTATATATGAATTTCTGCTAAGTGATTGAATCGCAGAGAACAGCAAAAGGCCTGGGTCCATTCCTTTACTGAACTGTGGACTAACGACACTAACGAATAATAATGAATTTTAGTCCAATTAAGCTGTTTAAACCCGCGCTTAAAACTCCTATTCCACAATCTCCGGCCTAAACAGACTTGACTTAAGTTAACCGGCTGATTTATGTATTTCCAGTCGTCTCGGACTACAACTAATTCCAGTCTATTTTATCTGGCAAAAGGCTGGGCCTTTAGACATGTTTGGCATGTGAATCTCAAGAAAGTTTGCAGATATAAGACTTTAGCTGACGGACCTTCCGTCGAAAGCCTGGCAAGCCAAACCAAATTTCAACAGAAAAGTATTGACACGACTTTACATAATAATCTTAATTATCCGATATAAGAAGCATTCCAGTTTGCATTTAGGTTTCGCCATAAGTGTGTTTTCTCTCTTTGCTTGTTGTACTTATAAATAAAATCCGTACATAGGTGATAGGAAAGAATGCTCTGTTATGGCTAATCGACAGGAGTAATTTCCAGTAAATTAATTTGATTACCAGAAAATACGCAATCCATTATATACATGTTAGCTATTTCATCTTAGACATAACGTTGAGATACTACTCTGCCTACCACTCACCAACTTGCAAGAATGTCTTATTAAAATGAATGGTCAGTGACGTTTGCTCATTTGCATATTTTGCCAATTCGATATGCAAATGAACTATCCACATGCGCGTCTCATCTAACAAAATTATGCAAAGGGGGGGCAGGCAAAACTAAGTTGTGAAAAAGTGCTTAGAAAAAATATTTGGACCTATGAAAATTGAAAACTTGAGTTAATTCATCTACTTGAAAACTAGTATATAGCTTGTAGCTAAAATTTCAGTCAATTTAAGGTTAATTTACTGCGATAGTTTTGACGACCCCCACATTCAACAAAAAAAGCAAAGTCGGCAGCAGGGGCTAGGATTACATGTAAATCATAGGCTGCACCCAACGTACCAATCTATTTTAACGTTACTAGAGCTAAAAGCTATGACAAATGTTCCACCTCTAGGTGGAACAATGACAACCATTACCGACCAAGTACCGACCCAAAGTTGTCAATTAGATTTTTAATGCACAAACTATCAAACGTTAGTGCTAACAAACCAGTACAGTTTAACTAAACCAAATGTCAAGTTTTCATTCGAGTTTAATCACAGACATTTTTTACTTCTTTGACTTTGGTGATTTTCTCGGTCCCTTGCTTCGTCTAGATCGTGATCGTCCTTTCTTCGATTTTCCTCGTCGACTGGATTTTCCACGTTTTTTAGCCGCTTTTCCACTGGGACTGGATACTGCAGAGGCTGTTGTTGTCGATTGACTTTGCGGTTCCTGGCCGGTTGGCGGTTTTGGGTTTCCGGATTCCGAACCGGCATCCGAATCCAAACCCGCAGCCATCCGCAAAAGGGCCTCTTCGATTTCTTTAGACGTCACCGCAACGTTGAAAAACGGCACCATCTTCTCTTCCGATACTGCATTTTGATTGGCTGTCGGTGTTGCTGCTGGAAGCTGATTGGTTGGTTGATCCTTCGCCCTCTGGGCCGCTGTTTGGTTTTCAAATTGGCTCTTTTCTCGTCCTAGGGTGAAGTCAAAGTTGTGGCTGTCCATCTTTCCTCGCATGAAACAAGTCCGGTGTAACAGGTGATGAAGTAGTAATAATTAATTACACAGTGTGGGGTGACGATCACTGTAATCAATTCTGCGCTAGAATGACACCACTTTTTATAGTAGTCATTAGTACTAAAGTGTTTGTCCACTTTACTTAATGACTTAAGTTTACTAAGTGTAAACAGGACCGTATGACTTCACGCCACCGAAGTTAAGTTAATATAACAAACAGTCATCCTTTAGGATGTAGGGCAAAAAGTATGAACGTCATGTAGAATCAGCAGGCTTCTTTAGAAGTGATCGTTTGTGCACGAAATGCATCTGTTCTGCACCTGTGCTCATTGCATGATGGTCTGCGTTTCATTCTCTGCTGTAGAACTGTACGTAGACAGCTTTGCTGGTAGACTTCATTTGCGTATTCGACTAGACTCGATTTCTTCTACTGATTAGATTCATAACTGTTCCTTCAGAGAAGGAAAGGAACATTTGTCATGGGTTAGTTTCTATAACGTGTTTTTGTGTGGATCACCAGCCAATCAAAGTTTATATGCAAATGATTTGTGATTAAAACCATTCTCACACGTTTTAATTGTTATCTCTTGTCTCATGCAGCGATTTTTTATTGGTGAGCTCGCTTAACACGTGACTGTGATATGCAAATTAGTATTCTAGCTAAATAAATGGTCAGTCTTCATCAATTTGTCGAGGTCAAGAGTTGGCTACTAGCTTCAAACTAGGTATTACTAGCTCGGTTATTATCATTGTGTCTGGCCCCCTTATCCAAAATGGATTTAGCGGATTTGATTTAGCGGATTTGATTTAGCGGATTTAGCGCTGCTAAATCTGTTATCCAAAATTCCAGCATTTAGCCGATTTAGCGGATTCAGCGCGCGCCTAAATCCAATAAATCCAATAAATCCAAACAATTTTGGATAAGCGTTTTAACTGAATCTGCTAAATCTGCTAAATCCTAAATCTGCTAAATCCGCTAAATCCATGAATTTTGGATAACACTTTCAGACTGTTCTACTGCACAACTTTGCGCATTTGGCTCACTAATCATTTTCGCCTGTAACTTTAGTTACGCGCAACCGTTTTGAGCGTTCAATACACCAATCGAAAGCTCTAAAATTGCACTTTTTAGTCATGTAATTTTCTTGAATTTTTGGATTAGTTTTGAATAAACTTTTAAATCGTTTTACTGCCCAAGTTGATTTTGCCCTTGGAGTCTCGTACTCTCGTCCCTTTTAATTTAGCTTGTAAGTTCGGACATGTGCAACAGTTTGAATGTTCAATACACCAACTTCAAGCCTGGAAATTGCTCTTTTTAGCTGTCAGTGATCTAACTTGTTTGATTTTTTATATTCTTGTAAATAACGCTTGCGTTCACCTTTAAGAAATTCACATTTCAGAAAGTCACCTTTCAGAAAAGATTTTCTCAACGTTCACCTTTCAAAAAACTGAAATTTCTCAACGTTCACCTTTCAAAAAGCCAAAATTGCCGAGGTGCGTAAAGGGATGGGGTTGTCGCCATAAGCGCCGCAACGAAAGGCAGGGGGAGGATTGACAAATCACCGTTCGAGCAATATCACGCACCATTAGCAGTTCGACAATTGAGCAATTACGCATAGTTTACAGTTCGTACATTGATCAATAGCGCCGAGGTAGGTGTTGCGAAGGTAGGGCGCAGCAGCAGAGGTAGATGGCTGCAGCTTGAGCACTGAGGATTGAGCATTATCGCCGGTCCAACATTGGGTGGCCTCCATTTGGGCGTGGCGTGACACGTCTGGCATGCGTCTAACGGTGCCTCATTGGCTCCCGCTGGCGCCGCCATCGATGCACTGCACCATAGGCTGTTGTGGCATGGGCGTAGGCACAAATTATACATACAGTATACTACACAAACATCACAACTAATACATCACAAATTACACTAGCATACTAACACAAGTAATTACAACAAAACAAATAGGCACACATAAATAGCAGTTCCACTACTCACAAGGCAAAGCTAAACAAATTACCACAAGTTACAACAATACCAACACAAAAATAAAGCACATATTACAGCATACATACAGAGCATCAATACCAAAAATACCAGTATTACGAGTAAGAGCACGAGATAAATGACACAATATGGCAGGCAAAATATACACAGCCGAACAATTGACAAAATGAAGAATGGAAAATATTTTTGGGTTTTTTAAATTGTGATATGTTTTTGTGTTTTAGATTATATACCTTTTTTTGAAGAAAAATGGTAGAAGAAACGCAAAAATGACAAGAATGACAAAAATATACCCGAACATTATGCATAGTACAACAATAATACAAATATGAATAAATTTTTATTTACATTGCTGATTTTCATTGTCTCTTTGGCGTAGATAGTTGGCGTAATTAGCGTCTTTTCGCGTAATAGGTAACAGTTCGCTGGCTACGGCCTAGCGACTGAGCTGCCTGCGTTCGCGCACGAGTCGAACGAGTCGATCGGGTAGAGCGTGCAGCGTGAGTGGAACGAGTGACGATCGCGTAAGTCACTTCACGCTGTTGCTCCGCGGGCATGTCGCTGTAGGGCACGTAAGCGGGTCCCGTGTTGACGATAGGGCCGGTAACCCTTTGCAGTCCGGGTCATTCGCCTCGGGGCGTTCCAGGCGTGGGACCTCAATGCGGAAGGGCGTCGTTTGTTGAGCAGATGCCGCTACGCCTTCAGGTCGTACAGTGGGAGTATCCATCCGCGGCGGCCATTGTTCGTGCTCCTCAACTTCTACGTCGGATAGTTGTTCAATAATCAGCTGAGGTAGTGGGGCAGATTCTATCTCCATTCGCTCTTCTTCTTGTTGTTGTTGCTGTTGTTGGGACGCCCCTTCTGATGGTTTAGGGTCCTGTTCCGCCGGACGTCGGTCATCTTGCGCGTCAGTGGGCTCCCGTTGCGTCGGGTCCCGGATTGGGCTATAGACGACACTATAGTGGTCACGCCGGTCAGGTTCCGGTGGAGGCGTACGTCGCGAGCGTCCGCGTCCCCTGGACCTATCGCTCCGAGCTCGGGGTGGCTCATGCTCTCGCCTGGCTCGGTGCTCAAAGGATCCATGAGGAGTCGGGCTAACTCGTCGGTGATGTTCCTGCGGGTCTCTGTGGTCCCGCTCAGGTTCGCGTCTGAATTCCACTTCTCCTGGGCCCGATTTATCGAAACAAAATGTTCGTCATCGAAAATGTTCGTCATCAAAAGTTCGTCATCGAAAATGTTCGTCATCAAAAGTTCGTCATCGAAAATGTTGGTCATCGAAAATGTTCGTCATCAAAAATGTTCGTCATCGAAAAACAAATGTTCGTCATCAAAAATGTTCGTCATCGAAAAACCAAATGTTCGTCATCGAAAAACCAAATGTTCGTCATCGAAAATATATGTTCATTATTGAAAAGACAAATGTTCGTCATCGAAAATGTTCGTCATCGAAAATTTTGGATTGATCGAAACATTTTCGATGATGAACATTTATTTTTTCAAC
Source organism: Trissonchulus sp. WLG1_4 (assembly GCA_030248245.1). Lineage (NCBI taxonomy): Eukaryota > Metazoa > Nematoda > Enoplea > Enoplida > Ironidae > Trissonchulus > Trissonchulus sp. WLG1_4. Next base: position 49,998 of record JASANF010013893.1, read on the forward strand.
GGTGATTTATCAAAAGACAAATGTTCGTCATCGAAAGTTCGTCATCGAAAATGTTCGTCATCGAGAAATTTTTCGATGACGAGCTTTGGTCTTTTAGAACATTATTATGTTCTAAATGACAAAAGCTCGTCATCGAAAATTTTTTCGATGACGAACATTTCAACGGAGCTGGGTACCTCTGTTGAAATTTTCAACTGCGAACGTCTATAGGTACATAAGCAGCTGGCTGTAATTTTAATAGTCTAAACTAGACGCACTAGTCTTGTATTAATTAAATATTAATGTAAATAGCACAGCAGCGCAAAATATTAATTTATTATATTATTATATTTTTAATATTAATATTAATAAAAAAATTGAAATTAAAAGTATTTTTAATAACAATTTTTTATATTAATTGTTAAAATAACCGTACTGCCGTATGGACATTGGGACCAACTGAACGGCAGAATGGCCGTTCAATTCATACCTTCGTTCATTCATACCTTTATTATTATTATTAGAGAATTTAGACTTTAATGAAAACGTTCTAATTCAGAATGTTTAGACTTAGAACGACTGATCTAATTTTGAACGCTGAAAATTTTCAATAATGAACATTTTCGATGACGAACATTTGCTTTTTCGATGACGAACATTTGTTTTTCGATGACGAACATTTGTTTTTTCGATGACGAACATTTGCTTTTTCGATGACGAACATTTGTTTTTCGATGACGAACATTTGCTTTTTCGATGACGAACATTCTTGATGACGAACATTTGCTTTTTCGATGACGAACTCGCTGTTGAAAAAGCAAATGTTCGTCATCGAAAAACAAATGTTCGTCATCGAAAATGTTTCGATCAATCCAAAATTTTCGATGACGAACATTTTCGATGACGAACATTTCTGATGACGAACATTTTGCTTCGATAAATCGGGCCCTGATTCAGAGACTCGAGGTAGGCATTTGGCGTAGTACCTCTCGTAGAATTGACTAGTAGAGGTAGGTTCTTGAGGTCCACGGAAGAAAACTACCCGTTCTTCTTCTTGGGTTCGGCGTTCCCGGTTTTCTTCTTCTTGCAATCGGCGTCTCTTGTCTTCTTCCTCTCTGCGTCGCCTTCGCTCTCGAGAGTCGTCACGTTCACGGTGTTGATGGGCGTCCGGTCGTCTTTGAGAACCTCCATCGTAGCATCTTAGGCCACGGTCCGGTCGCTCAGTCGACGCCTTTCGCTTTTTGTAGTGGCTCTCGTCGTCTTTGCGATAGAAGTCTTTATCCTCTCGTCGGCCTTTGTACGATTGCGGATACGATTCGTGACGTCCACTGTAATGGCTGCTTTCGCGCTCAGAGTGGTGGGCACGCGCCTGAGAGTGACGCTCGGTGCTTCGTTCTTTTTCTCGGTCATGATCTCGCCGAGGTGGCAGTCGGGACCTCAAGTCTTCCTTTCCTCGCCTGGGTGGAATCAATTCCCTCAGGTCTTGACGAGGTTTGCTGGTCGATGGTCTATCACGATTGTCTTTTTCTCGAGGACGATATCCGGAGGGTCTGTAGTCCTCACGGTGACTTCGGTCTTCTTTTCTGGGTGGTGGCTCTGGGTGACGGCGTTTGAATGAGGGAGGAGGTATATGGGGGACCTCCACAGATTGAGGCAGTTCACTCTCTTCCGTTCCTTCTTCTGCAATTGTCACCACCAGATTTTCCACGTAGGATTTCGGTCGGTCAGTTTCTTGCGGTGTCTGTTGTCTCTTCTTCTTCAGCCGTTTCTTGGTAGAGCGCGGTACGACAAGGACTTTGGACGAGTCATCCCGTTCGGTATCGTCCTATGTACCCTCTCTATCCAAGTTCACTGGGCGAGGCACCATTGTGTAGTGAGAGGAAGGGTTATTCAGCACCTTCGGTCCACAGAACGGTATCAGGTTGTCTGGGGCCAGAGTTGCGTGGGTGATCTCATTCCACGGCATCAGCTTGAGCCATTGCTGTTTTTGCTTGGCCGCTCTTCGTCTAGCAGACCCTCTGTCCGATTCCCGTTTGTAGAATAGTTCAGCGGCTGGGTAGTGCCAAGCCAAAGGGTCGGCAGCTAGGGTTCCAGCTGGGACGATATTGTCAGTCAGGGCTGGGCTTGGGTTCGCGCTCTTCACCTGAAAGACATGGTAGGGCCATGAGCGTTCACCTCCTGTCGTTTCATACGGAGGGCAAGCCTGGTTGTTGTTATAGTTCCACATGGCCAATTCTATGCGTCGGTTGACGACATCCATGCGGTGCTGGCGCTGAGCCGTCGGGTCTGGAGAGTCCATTGGCACGATCTGCCCGTTGACTTCAAAGTCTTTCGCGCCTTTTTCCAGAAACCACAGACAGATCTCGGTGTAGGCCAAACCGAGATAATGTTCACCCGTCGCCGCGACTGGATTGTGGGTGTATCCCACCACTTGCATACCTCCAGCTCCCATTAGAGGATCCAAGACCGAGAGGTAGCTGAACAGCTTGGGCATGTTCTCTTTGAGAACCTTCTTGGTCTCTTCGTACTGATAGAATTGCTCCCAAGCCAGCAATCGCACAAATGGGAGACTAATTTCCCGCCAGAACTCTTCCTGTTCCGGGGTGTAGGAGTTTCTGAGGGTGTTCCTCAGAGCCACGGCCCACATGGCTGCTCCCGTCTGAAGGACAAACGCCTTCTTGTTCAGGGCGTTCAGTTTGTCCGCCTTGATGTATTCCAGGGCGTGGTAGGCCGTTGGGAATTGGATGTCCCAGCCGTACAGGTGGAATTACTGTGGCAAAATGAAGTCCAGGGACAATGGGTAAGACGTAGGGCTGGGCACGGTTACAAAATCACTATCCGTGTACACGGTTAGTTTCGAAGGCTAGTAACCGCGTGTACACGCTAACTAACGGTTACTGCAATTATCCGCGTGTACACGCTAATTATCCGTGTAACCGTTACCCGTTTACACGCTAAGTATCCGTGTAGCCGTTTACACGGATACTAACCGTGTAAACGGTTACACCTACACGGTTACTAAACGGTTACACGGTTACTAACCGGTTACACGGTTACTAAACGGTTGCACGGTTACTAACCGGTTACACGGTTACTAAACGGCTACACGGTTATTAAACGTCAAGAAGAAGGGGGGATGAATGACCAAGCGAAGATACGAACCACCCATCTCTGGCTCTGCAGACCAGCAAGCTACCATATGTGCTACTGGGACAATGCTGAGCTGTCAGTATAAATGCCTTTATATATCTTGAATAGTATAGCTTGCACACACATGCGTATATGAAGTAACACACAGGTCGCTTGCGCACGATTGTAGGCTAATTTGCATAAATCCAGCAGCCAAAAGAACATTTTTCTTAACGGGTACACGAAGTCGGAAAACGGATAGTGTAACCGGTTACACTATCCGTTTAGAGTAACCGTTTACACTATCCGTTTAGAGTAACTGGTTACACTATCCGTTTAGAGTAAACGGTTACAGTATCCGCGGTTACTGTGTCTTAACGTGTACACGCTGTAACCGCTAAGTAACCGCGGATAGTGACCCCTAACCGTGTACACGTTAAGCTTAGCGTGTACACGGTTACACGCGTGTACACGGTTCGTACCGTGTAACCGTGCCCAGCCCTAGTAAGACGGTGAGTCCCGGTTATCCATGATGTTGTAGCCGTACTTCGGTGTCAGTTGTCGGTCGACTCGTGGGTCCCGATAGTACAGCAGGGCATAGACGTCCCTAATGGCTCGGTACCCAGCCGTCTGACCCACGATCAGGTTAAACAGGTTCACGAAGTACGTTCTCGCTCCGTGCGGCTTCGGTAGGAGGTTCGGGTACAGGTTGGTTTCGGGGAAGACCTTGACGACTAGGTCGTATTCGGTTCTTGGGAATCCCGTTCCCTGCCCCATTAGTGCGATCGATTTGTGTTCAATCCTCCCGTCTTTCATTGCTGGCAGTGTCAGCTTGACGAACTGGGTAGGCATCAGGCATTGCGCTCCACCTCCTCGTGTTTGGGTTGACTTCACTGTGGAGTCGGTCCCTGTTTCAGTTGGCTCCGAGGTGGTCGTCTTCGTGGATGTGTCCACGGTGGAGAAATAGTCCACAGTTGCCTTGGGCCAGTCTGGGTTGTCGTCGATCGTTTCTTGGACGACCTGTTCCATTAGTCTGCTTGGCAACTCTCAGCAGCTAGCCACGTTCAGATTGAACCACTCCGTCAGTCTGATTCGAATTTCGTTCAGCCACGGATGTAGGGCTGTCGGCGTGTCGTCACTGGTTTTCGGCATTCGTGCACTAAGATAGGCGTATTTTTCGCTCAGCGCCGATTGTCTCACGTTCAGATTTTGCATAAAAATGACTGGGCATCCCGCTTCTTCGATTATCTCCGGGTATCGGGCATGCACCTGTGCGTTCATCTGGAAGACCGTGAAGATTTCTTTTGTGGTGAGAGACCAGTTGTAGCTTCCCCGATCCAAGATGTATCTGAGGAAGAAAGTGACCAAGGCCTTGTCGCGAAAGGTAGCATCGTTGCTACTCAGCCCGACTCTCAGCCATTGGACATAACTTTCATCCGTCAGAGGTGCCTTGATGAGTGGGTTGGCGTTGAACGGCACTTCCGGTCTGTTCGGCACCCATTCTGAGTAGTCCGACAGGTCCATGAATTTGGTCAGCAGACCGTGTTCCCTTTCTCGCCGGTAGTTTCTTTCTTCAGCAGTGAACTTGGGTAGCAAGTTCGTTGGCGGTTCCGCCACTGGGACGTTGGCAATGTCCACTTTAACAAACTTTGGTGGGTTTGCGTCTGGCTGCAGCTGGTTCCTGTCTTGTTATCGACACTCCAGGAGCAGGTGGATGCATTGGTTTAACAGTAGTCGGGACCGAGCTCTGGCCAGTAGCTCTACCCTTTCCTGTTTGTCCCTGTTGTCCAGTTTGGGCCGAGACGACCGTCGTCCCTTCGTTCTGGGGGTGGCTCCTGCCTCTACCCAACGAAGTTCCAACAGCCTGTCTCTCGGCTTCCCATTCTACAACTCGCTGCAGTTCCGAATCAAACAGTAGCGTGATGGTGTCCTCATCGTCCACTTCTAGCCCTTCCGGTTCTAATTGGGCTTCCGGGTTCTTCTTTGCCAGGGTTTCTTGATAGGTGTCATAGGTTTGTTGTCGCTTGGCACCCTCAAACTCCATCCATAGTTGGTTCAGTTGCTGGAGTCTCCAAGCGGCTCTTAGCGCTGAGTCTCGTCGCTGTTGCATGTGCTTTTTCGCCATTTTCCTGAATTCCTTGATCTTTCCTTCATCAGGAGCTACACACAGCTGCGGTGCCAGCGTCTGAGTGGAGTGTTCCGCCAGTGGCGTATCCGTGATTACAATACTGACCCCGTAGACGATGGTGTCTGGGTCGTGGGCGGGTGTGTACACGTAGCGATAATACTGCGTGTCTGGCAGTCCCGGTTCGAATTGGCGTCGCACCACGAGCTTGTGCTTTCCATCCACCATTTGGCAGGCGACAAATTGGGCATGGGCTTGACTTTGCTCATGATTCGTCGCTCGGGAAGTGATTGGGGCCGTGACTATGTACCTGTAGAAGTTACCCAGGTGTTTACTGCCGATATAGAGATCAAACTTCGGCAAGTGTGGCGCTTCTTGCTGTTTGGGGAACTTCAGGCTATTAGCAGCATAGACCTGCATTCGACCCTTGTCCGACTTGACGGTGTAGGGGATTTCCGGTCTAGCTTTCCATTCCCAGCTTCCGTCACTGCTAATAGCTCTGGGTGGTAACGACACTTTTCGTGAGTCCACCTCCGTCAGGTCGTCAGGAGCTTGGTCAAGGCTAGCCATGCTGAGTCTTGGCGCCTTGGTTTTTGTGACTTTCGCCGGTGTCGGTGGCAATGGTTGTCCCGATGCCATTGGTCGTCTTTGAGGCATGTTGGAGTTGTAGCGTCGCAGGAGTGTCCAGTATGCTTCGTGCATGTCCTGCAGCCGACGGTACAGCTCCCCGCAGTCGTCGCCGATGAAGGTTTTGTCGTCATGTGCCGAGCCTTCTTTGCACATGTCTGCGTAGGCTGGCACCGATTCCCCTCGCTCCAGCTTTTGCTTGTACTTCTGGTAAATTTCGTTTTTTTCCAGTCGATATTGGTAATGTTTCGAATCCGGTTCTTCGTATTCACCGTCCGATTCCTCTGACGGCGAGTCATCCCGCTCCCTTGGGAATTTTCTGGCCTTACGAATCCTACAAAAAGGTCATGTACCAGCTGAAGACCAGATACTTCTGGCCGACCATGGCAAAAGACGTAGGGGACTATATACGGTCTTGCACTGTCTGCAACCGTTTTGCACCAGTTAACAGGAATCCCAAGACCCCGATGAAGCTGTTTCCACCGGTCTCGACTCCATTTCTACGTGTTGCTATGGATGTTTGCCACTTACTACCGAGCAGCCGAGGGAACAAATGCGCCTTGGTCATCGTGGATCACCTCACTAGATATGCAGAAGCTTGGCCAATGCGGAACAAAAAGGCTGAGACTATTGCTCGCCACTACTTGGAAGGTTTCGTAGCCCGACATGGAGTACCACAGGAGGTTCTGACTGACCAAGGGCCCAACTTCATTTCCAACCTGATGACGGCCATTTATAAGATCTGTGGATCACAGAAATTTCAGACTACGGCCTACCACCCACAGTGCAACGGCGTAGCGGAGCGTCTCAATAAGACCCTGCGGAAGTTCATTATGGCCTACGTCAACGAGAAACATACCAATTGGGACGAAAAGTTACCGTGAGCATTGTTCACCTACCGAGTGTCCGTACACGCCTCAATCCAAGACACCCCATTCTTCATGCTACACGGACGAGACCCAAACCTGCCCGATGACGTTGCACTAATGGAGAAAAAGTTCCAAGAACCAACAGAGGGTATAGAGTGCTATAAGCACGAAACCGTTCAACGAGTCCGAAAAAGCTGGGAAATCGGAAAGAAAGCCATGGAAGAAGCTTTGACCAAAATCAAGATCCAGTACGATAAAAAGGTCAAGCCGGAGGAAATCAAGGTCGGGGATCTGATCATGAAAGACGTCTCTAAACACCCGATCCAACCTGGTCAAAGTCCGAAGCTGAGACAGAAGTACCAAGGACCCTATCGGGTAGTGGAGTAGCTTAGCCCGCACAATGTGCGCATCCAGTCTCTCTACACGGACGAGATTTTCAACCCGAGATCGCCACGTGAACCGGCTAAAGAAACTGCGACCACCACCGACCTTTGAAGAAGAAATGGACCAACCAAATACGGAAGACGAGAAGGAAGACAAAGCCAGCACAGAACAACGGACGAATCAGCCCACCTGTAGCGGTGCGGACCCGAACTTGGAATCTTCGGACTCCGAGTAACTTCAGTCAGCTTAGTCAGAATAATGGGGGTTACCTTGTGAGGTATATGCGAGGCCATGAGGCATCGTTCAGAACACCGGACTCGGTTGAACCCATATCTCAACATCATTGCTGTTTGTTTTGCTGTGCTTTGCTATGCTTTGCCTTGTATATATTGTATGTATATAGAATTGTGCCAATAAATGACTCATCTGCTTCCTGTGTGCTGGCCCGATGAATCAATTTCCTGTGTGCAAAATTCCATGGTGTCCACTATTTACAACTACCACAAAATTCTCCTGTCCTAAAGTTTCAGCTACCACCAACTAGATCTTCAGTCCACCTGCAGTTAGAATCACCATCTTCAGAACTAGATTTTTATGCGGTCACCGCAAATTTCTTTTTGCCAACGACTCTACGAACATACCTGGGGTTCAACACCAGCAACTTACAGGGGGGTCCACGCAAACTTCAACTACGAAGTACGAGGGGAATACATCGTCGAGAAAAAGGGCCCTTAGTTCACCAGTGGTCATTACGAAGCCTTAGTGAACTGTCCTCATTTGAGTGAGAAACAGCAAATTTCAAATTTATTTTAGGTAGGAGAGCGGATTGTTGCTTGTATATAACTGGTGGTATGATTTTGTGTTACAGATCGGCGAAGGATGTTCTACGAGTGGAACATTATTTCTGATTATACTTGCCATCTGATCACTCGTTTAATTTTGGCTGCTCTTCAACTGGACTAATTTGGAACACTTGCTCAATTATTGCTACAGTGGACATTTGCTCAACTCGGAAGAGGACCAAATGCGGAAGAAGCCAGCACCAGCCAGGGCCCTAAAGCCAAAGGAAGTTGAGGGCATTATCAACTTCCAAACCCCGCCTACTGTGGATGCTCCTCCTTCACCGGAAATGAGCACAATGGACCCCCTCCTCCTGAACCGACCACCAACGTCGAGGATATCTCAGGCGAGGTCGGAGCCAAACCTCAGAAGTGCTGCTGTGACCGGAACCAACGCTGGTGGGATCGCGGCCGCGGCGCTGCCCACCTCGGCCAAGAGGCAGAGGATAGAGCAGCTGCCAAAGCTACACCACAGCGAAAAGACTCAGACAGTGGAGAAGACAGGATCCCAAGATATGTGGGAAATCGAAGAAGAAATCGAACTGTCATCGGGTGACGAATCCATCGACTCAGAAGCTACAGGAGACCGACTTGCTGCAGGCATGGATGAGGAGGTGGCGGAGACGAACGGTGTCACGAGGCACTAAAAATCTCTGCCTAATCCGAACCAGCCCAGCACCAGCACCCAGGAAGAGACCATGGAACAGTTCCTGGAACGGTTGGTGGCCCAACCAACGCCACTGCCGGGAACCAGTTCAGCTGCATCAGTCGAAGACGCAGGAGAAGAACCGCAAGGCCGCCAACCCTGCCGGGGCCTCATGGACGCCACCGACAGAATGCGGGCCAGAAAAAGACCCCTAGAGCCCCCAAAACCGGTGTCGGGAGATTTCGAGCGGTGGTTCCTGAAGACCGCCAGAGAAGACTACCGGCTCCTGTCAAAAGCTAAGCCGATCTACCCGACCTGCTCACGCAGGCCCAGTGCCAAGTACGCTGAGCGCGATTTTGCCAACCAGAAGGCTCGCGGCAAAATGACACCATTCTGGGAAGCCAGCTACTTCGAACAGTTCGCCGAAGACCCAGAGATCAGAGTCAACGAACTGGTGGCAAGGTGCATCGGCAACTACAAACAGTACGCCAAGGCCTATGGAATCACGGTCATTTCCAGCCTGACAGAACTGGTGGGTCACCTAGCGGATATCAACGAGTTGATTTCCGGGGACAGCTATGTCCTCATGGATACCGAGGGGTACCCCGGCAAAGCCTTCGGCCTAGCCCAGGACCAAATGGTCTCGGTCCTGCAGCTGGCTGGTCCTGTCTCGCACACTGATCCGGTGCCCAAACACCGCTTCGTGATCCTGGTCGGAGTGATTCTGGCCACCCTGACTGACTGTGGACCCTTCATGGAGTTCCTCTACCATCTGACGCACCCGAAAAATGGTGTGTATTTTCTGGGAATCGGGGTGCAAAACGACAATCTCAGATGGGCAAAGTTCATAGGCGACGGACACTTTTGCCTTTGAAATGTCCGAGCTCTGGCGTACCATTGGAGCGCTCATGGTGGTCGGAAACATTACGCCCGCGGACCCAGATCTGCCCACCCACCCCGCTGAGGACTGCCTGGGGTACCAGAACGTTGGGATGGACCTAATTTGCAAGGCCTGGGGAGTCCCAAGCCCCAAAAACACTGCACTGGACACTAGACCCGACTAAAACCTGAAAGAAATCGTGAAGGGCAGAAGCAACATCCCACCGTCCAAATGGGGACAGCAGCCCATCACCACCCTGGACATCTTTGCCTATGGCTGCCAAGACATAAAAGCCCTAGAATATTTATTCATCAACATGGTCCAGTTTGTGCCGACCCGTGAAAAACTCGGTGACGCTGTCACTATGACAGGTCTGCTGGCATGACCAGCCGAGTTTCGATCATTGACACGGCACTGAAATCGTCAGACAAGTCCTACGGACCAATGCAGGATTGCCTCATCTACACCGCTGTGAACTGTTTACCAATGGGTTTAATGAAGACGAAACTGGACCACGCCCAACAGGCAGTCGAGAAGAAACACCGACAAGACCCGCGACGATGGGGTTGCAATTTCGTCCGGTCCCAGAAATTCAAATAGTCAGGACGAAGTCACCGAAATCATCACGGACGGCTTGGAATTTCCAAGACCGAAGCGACCGAAAGTCAACCGCGAGGACTTCGAACGGCGGTATGCAGAAAAGTTGCGCCAACCAACGGCGGAAGTGCGCAACTTCGTCAATCGAAACCCGGGGATTCGTAAAGCCTGAAAATTCCCAAGGGAGCGGGATGACTCGCCCTCAGAGGAATCGGACGGTGAACACGAAGAACCGGATCCGGAACATTACCAATATCGACCGGAAAAAGACGAAAAGTAGAAGCAAAAACTGGAGCGCAGGGAATCGGTGCCAGCCTACGAAGACATGTGCAAAGAAGGGTCGGCACATGACGACAAAACCTTCATCGGCGACGACTACGGGGAGCTCTACCGTCGACTGCAGGACATGTACAAAGCGTACTGGACACTCCTGCGACGCTACAACCCCAACATGCCTCAAAGACGACCAATGGCATCGGGACAACCATTGCCACCGACACCGGCGAAAGTCACTGTCGTGACGCTGACAGATAGAAAGGTAGGAATACAGAGAGAACAAGTTGTATTGACAATATCAGCATATATCAATCGTAACCAAAGCACGGAACAAAACTCAAAGTATACATTTCTGACAGGATGTGTGAAGTGTACTTTTGCTATTGCTATAGTTTAGTTCTCTGCAGTTGCTTGTACAAAATGTCCTGGAAACGTCGAGGTCCATAACACCTCCCCGCCAGCTGAGGGTTCACCCGAAGCGCTTGCCTTCCCTTTGAGCCTCTCCGATCTCCTTGGATTATCGGGTCCGTACATGACGGGCGACGGGAGCCGGCGAGGCTTTCGAGGCTCTGGCGAATAGTCTACAGGTTTGTTCTTGTTGGCGGGGATAGTTGAAGGTGCGGACCAGGATTTTGCTGCTGGTGCATCGCCAAAATCCTCTTCCGGGTCCGAATCCTGGTCTGTCCCGTCGCGAGGACGCAACTGGTTGATGTGGCGCCGCCATATTGGTCCACGGGGCAGAATACGTACATTCACGCTGCGTGAGCCGTAGACCTTGACGACTGTGGCCGGTATCCACCGTGGCTCTTTGTTGCGTCTAGGTCCGTAGTGAAGGGCATAGCACGGTGCTCCAACTTTAAACTGGTATGTAGTAACAGCTACTGTCTTTGTAGTCTCTGAACGTTGAGATTTCGCTGCTTCCCTTGCTTGCTTCCACTGTGCAATGTGTGCAGGGGACGGAACCAGGGCATCCAGTTTTGTTCGGATCTGGCGGCCATTCAGAAGTTCACTAGGCGAGTAACCTGAATCCAAAGGAGTTCGACGGTATTGCATGAGGAATTCTTGGATCGCGGCTCTAGGCGGATGGTGCGACTTTCGTACGGACTTTTTGAATGACTGTACCAAACGCTCGGTACTTGGAGTAGGCATCAACCAAGACCAACCAGTTAGAACCCATGAAGTTGACGGCATGGTCAATATGGAGGCGACTCCATGGTTTTTCGGGTAACATCCACGGATGATTAGCCGGTTTAGGCGGAATGTTTTGGTGCTCCGGGCAGCAAGGGCAGGCCCGCGCTAACTTCTCGATGGCATCATCGAGGTGTGGCCAGTAGACTGCCGAACGGGCAAGCTGTTTCATACGTTGCACACCAAAGTGCCCCAAATGCAGCAGAGACAATGTTTGGGGCCGAGCGATGAGTGGAATAACAATCCTAGAACCGTAGAATAAACAGCCATTCTCGGTCGTTAGGGAGTGTTGTAGTTTCTTGAAATGCTGAAGGTCACCGTGAACTTCAGTTGGCCAACCTTCCTTGCAGTAGCGCATGACCTTGGAAAGGACAGGATCCTTGCTTGACTCTTTCAGTAGAAACTTTGGATTGATTGGGTCCAGTTGTCGACTGATTTCTTCGACGTTGCAGACGACGCTTACATCAGCCCTGTCTTCTTCCCCATCGAAATTGACGTCAGATCCGGCCGGCAGTCGACTCAAGGCATCTGCATTTCCATGATCCTTAGTTGCTCGATATTCTACAGAATAGTCGTACTGACTAAGTGCAAGTGCCCATCGAGCTAATCGATTAGCCGCCATCGCAGGTATCCCATTAGTTGGTCCAACAATGGCCACTAACGGCTTGTGGTCGGTAACCAGAATGAAGTGACGTCCATACTGGAAGTGGTGATACTTTTTTAGTCCGAAAATCACAGCAAGGGCTCCCTTTTGAATCTGGCTGTAACGTCTTTGAGTATCAGTCAAGGTCTTTGACGCATTGGCGATAGGGCGCTCGCTACCGTCTGGATAGCGGTGAAAAAGCACGGCTCCAATCCCCACATCCGAAGCATCGCAAGAGATCCCGATGTCCAATTTGGGATCGAAATGAGCCAAGACCGCGTCAGTGCAGAGAGCGTCCTTGAGGCGCTGAAAGGCGGTCTGCTCATCAGAACCCCACACCCATAGCTGGCCTTTACGTGTGAGGCGTATCAGGGGCTCAGAAATAGTAGAGAGATTCGGAATGAACTTGCAGTAGAACTGGACCGAGCCCAGAAAAGAACGAAGGCTGGAAACGTCCGTAGGAGTGGGCATCTGGAGAACAGCGTCAACTTTCGGTCCCTTAGAGATTCCTCCGCGCGAAAGAGTGTGCCCCAGATACTCCACGGATGGCTGAGCGAAATCACATTTTTCCCGTTTGCAGCGCAGACCTTTGTCTTGAAGACGTTGAAGAAGAGCACGAAGGTTACGGAGGTGGTCGTCGGCGTTAGAACCACTAACCAGAATATCATCCAGGTACACAGCCACTCCCTCGAGGTCTTTAGTTAGCTGATCCATGATTTCCTGGAAATACCCTGGAGCCGACGAAATTCCGAAGGGCAGGCGGGTTTGCAGGAGAACACCCCGGTGAGTGCTCAGGGCAATCCGGCGTTGGCTATCCGGGGCCAGCTCAATCTGATTGTACGCATCGGCCAAAACAATTTTGCTGAAGAAAAACCCGCCTCCGAGTTTGCGCATGAGGTCCTCGGGCAGCGGAATTAGATGGCGATGGGTCTCTAGTTGGGGGTTAACAGTCACAGAATAGTCCCCACATACACGCAGTTTAGCTTTCGTCTGACCTGGCAAGAGTTGCTTTCGGATGGGCACCACTGGAGTTCCGTAGTCGCTGAACTGCACTGATTGCCAAATCCCTCTCTTGATACCAGCGTCGTAGGCTTGATTCAGGTCGTCCAGAAGAGCTAACGGAACCGTTCTGGGCTTGCAAAAGACTGGTGTGGCATCCTGTTTGAACTTGACCTCTAGCTTGAAATCTTTGAGGTGTCCCAACTCAGGCTTGAAAAGGTCGGGAAATTCCTTGCACAGTTGTTGGCAGGCTTTCTGAAGAAATTTGCCACTGTCACTTGAAGAAATTTCATGGACCTTTTCGACGAGTTGGGAAGATGTCGGAAAAACTTGCTGTCTTTTAAGAAGTGCCGTAGCGTCAATGTCCATCTGGCGGAGTGCAGCCCGGCCAAGAAGATTCAGACAGTTTTTGGAAACCACAAAATCTACCTTGGTGGCTGTACCCTTTGGCTCTGTTTTGACCGAATGGGCAAAGCATCCAAGAACGTCGAGGGGCCTCCCGTTGGCGGCAACATAGGAAAAATCGGGCTCCCGGAGCTTTGGCATCTCAGCAGGTACCCAAACTTTCTTGCCGCAGAAGTTGTCACCGCTACCCGTGTCCACCTGGAAATTATAGTCCCGGTCTTGGAAGTAGACAGATTGGTAGATGGGGTCCCGGTCGTCAAGGCATCCCATGCTGTTGACAACCCGGATGGGCTTGGCGGTGATAAGGCCTACCGTCGTCGCGGAGCTGATCTGTTTGCGCTTCTGCAAACAAACCTTCTCAATGTGGCCCTTCTTTTGGCAGTAGCGGCATTCAACATCTTTGAACTTGCAGTCCGCGGCACGGTGATCCGTCCGACCGCAGCGCGGACAGGTTCCTTTGGGAAAATTTTTGCAGGGTGTCTTTTTTGGAGTACGTGGAACCAGTTGAGACTTGTCATTTCTACTGTTAATTTTAAGCACTGACTCCTTTTTAGAGCCATAAACCGTCTCTTTGGCAACCGCAGCTGCATCTTCTGTCACTTGGGCCACCTCGATAGCTTTCGCGAACGTAAGATGGTCGTCTGGAATCTTGAATATGGCCTTTAGGACAGCTTCGTTGCCTACCGAGCAGATGAAACGGGTCCTCATGGCTTCGTCCTGGGGATCCTTAATGGCAGAAAAATCGCATCTGGATGCGTCGTGGCGACCTCTGGCTGCCAACTCTTGCAATGTCTCTCCTGGGTTCCGCCTCATTTCCGACCAGAACTTGAACCGTTCCCGCACAATGAATCGCTTCGGATCATACTGGGTATCCATGAATTCTTGAATGTCAATCATAGAAATGTCATTAACGTCTTTCGGCGGAGATTGCTGCCCAGCGAGGGTGCTCGGCAGTTTGTAAGTAGTGGAGGTCTGATTAGTGAGAAAGACCTGCGGTAGACGTTCGGCAGGCACGGCATTGGCTTTGGCGAACGTCTGAAAACGGGCCCAGTAGTCTTTTCAAAGTTCTGCAGTCGAATCAAAGGCGGGAAATGATGGCATGCTCGCCGGAGCGGTTGAACCGTTCATAGTTCCAGCGTCACCAAATGGTCTCAGCTGGCGAATAAGATCGACCATCTGCTGTTGCTGAGTACTGATCTGTTGCTGCATTTGCTGTTGCTGTTGCAACATAAGCTGGAACAGTTCCTCGGTTGTCGGCATGTTTGCAGATGGAAGCGAAGAAAACGCTCAGTGTAGCCGGGTCGCAAACCGGGTGTTGCCCTAGGTATAATACACCCGCAGGCAAGTTATCGGAAGGTAGACGTTGCAATGCCCGCGGTATAATGCACCTCTGGGCAAGTCATCAGAAGGTAGACAGTCGCTGTAATGCCCGCGGTATAATGCACCTCTGGGCAAAAAAGGGTCGGAAACGGCGAATTAATCCTACCCACTGCGCCAAAAATCTGTCGTGACGCTGACAGATAGAAAGGTAGGAATACAGAGAGAACAAGTTGTATTGACAATATCAGCATATATCAATCGTAACCAAAGCACGGAACAAAACTCAAAGTATACATTTCTGACAGGATGTGTGAAGTGTACTTTGCTATTGCTATAGTTTAGTTCTCTGCAGTTGCTTGTACAGAATGTCCTGGAAACGTCGAGGTCCATAACCAAAACCAAGGCGCCAAGACTCACATGGCTAGCCTTGATCAAGCTCCTGACGACCTGACGGAGGTGGACTCACGAAAAGTGTCGTTACCACCCAGAGCTATTAGCAGTGACGGAAGCTGGGAATGGAAAGCTAGACCAGAAATCCCCTACACCGTCAAGTCGGACAAGGGTCGAATGCAGGTCCATGCTGCTAATAGCCTGAAGTTCCCCAAACAGCAAGAAGCGTCACACTTGCCGAAGTTTGATCTCTATATCGGCAGTAAACACCTGGGTACCTTCTACGGGTACATAGTCACGGCCCCAATCACTTCCCGAGCGACGAAGCATGAGCAAAGTCAAGCCCATGCCCAGTTTGTCGGCTGCCAAATGGTGGAGGGAAAGCATAAGCTCGTGGTGCGACGCCAATTCGAACCGGGACTGCCAGACACGCAGTATTATCGCTATGTGTACACACCCGCCCACGACCCAGACACCATCGTCTACGGGGTCAGTATTGTAATCCCAGATACGCCACTGGCGGAACACTCCACTCAGACGCTGGCACCGCAGCTGTGTGTAGCTCCTGATGAAGGAAAGATCAAGGAATTCAGGAAAATGGCGAAAGAGCTACACATGCAACAGCGACGAGACTCAGCGCTAAGAGCCGCTTGGAGACTCCAGCAACTGAACCAACTATGGATGGAGTTTGACGGTGCCAAGGGACAACAAACCTATGACATCTATCAAGAAACCCTGGCAAAGAAGAACCCGGAAGCCCAATTAGAACCGGAAGGGCTAGAAGTGGACGATGAGGACACCATCACGCTACTGTCTGATTCGGAACTGCAGCGAGTGGTAGAATGGGAAGCCGAGAGACAGGCTGTTGGAACTTCGTTGGGTAGAGGCAAGAGCCACCCCCAGAACGAAGGGACGACGGTCGTCTCGGCCCAAACTGGACAACAGGGACAAACAGGAAAGGATAGAGCTACTGGCCAGAGCTCGGTCCCGACTACTGTTAAGCCAATGCATCCACCTGCTCCTGGAGTGCCGATAACAAGACAAGAACAAGCTGCAGCCAGACGCAAGCCCACAAAAATTGTGAAAGTGAACATTGCCAACGTTCCAGTGGCCGAAGGAACCCTCAACGAACTTGCTACCCAAGTTCACTGCTGAAGAAAGAAACTTCCGACGGGAGCGAGAGCACGGTCTGCTTACCAAATTCATGGACCTGTCGGATTACTCAGAATGGGTACCGAACAGACCGGAAGTGCCGTTCAACGCCAATCCACTCATCAAGGCACCCCTGACGGATGAAAGTTATGTCCAATGGCTAAGAGTCGGGCTGAGTAGCAACGATGCTACCTTTCGCGACAAGGCCTTGGTCGGTATCTAAGCCAAAAAAACATCAACAGAACGGAAAAAATTTAGAGATTTCTTAAATTTTGAAGGTAGAATTTGTCAATTGTGGAGGTATCAGACACACTTTTGTCAGCTTTGGAATTTTCGGAAAGGGGGGGGCTGCGACCCTCTAAGGGGGGGCTCAAACCGCTAAGTGGGGGGTGGCTGCAGCCCACCCAGCCCCCTCTAAATACGCCACTGATAAAGATATGCACGCCAAAACATTCAAGTTTGAAATCAAGTGCAGTTGTAGGGGAATAGTGGCCTATTTTTCGGAGTAGAGCACCGTAAGGTAGCGCTCAGCAACAAAACTCATGTTTGGCGCTCAGCTCATGCAATAAATAGCAATACCAATTTAATTGTATATCAAAGAGACGTCAAAAAAACCTATTTACAATACAGTTCAGCACTTTAATGTAAATGTGTCAAATTTTATGACCATGTCGAATTTCCTATTCACACTAATTTTGTTTTTGACCTAGCTCAGCTAAACTTCAACCGATTATGATGATCTTGGTATCAATAGAAAGATCTCTCGAAAATCTGGACGTGATTGATCTTCGATTTTTCATTTTTATTTTTGATTTTGCAAAAAATCGATTTTTCAAAAATCAATCGTGTTTGAGCGACTACAAAAAGTGCTGCGGGCCAAAATTTGAAAATCGAAAAACTTTCACGTCTGCATTTATATTCTTTCTTTCATTGCGCAAACTTTCAACTCAATCGCAAACGGCAGCTGGGACTCAGGTCCAAAAAAAGTAGTCGATTTCGCTACGCAAAAATGTAAGGTTTGCCCACGCGTTTCACTTTTTCAAAAATTAGACCTTTCCTAGGACTGCAAATTTCCGTTAAAAAAGTTACAAAAAGCCATACTCAATTTCTTAAGAAATTAAATCAAAAATTTGACATTTTCGAAGATTTATCAGCTTTGTAGGTTTAGCATTTTGGATTTGCTATTTTCACGGCTAAATAACTCAGCAAAACTTCAACGTATTTTTAACTTTAATACATCAATTTAAAGCTAAGAAACCGCATATTTCAATGATATGAGTAATCATTATATGGAAACAAAAAATTTTTTGCTACGGCTACAAAATTGTCCAAAAAATTAAAAAAAATTTTTTATCACAATATGCACATTAAATGAAAGCTATTTTCATTTTGAACAACTTTCCTTCAAGACATTATGGTCAAAAATGTCGCTGAAAAAAATTAAACGCCAAAGTCGGTTCCCCTGAGCGCCACGACCTTAAGGGGGCGCTCGGGGAATCAAGGATTTGGGCCGTATTTTTTAAAAACAGCCAAAATGACCTATCATTCTTGAAGGAAAGTTGCCCAAAATACTATTTCTGATGTTTTTACATGCATATCTTCATAGCAAAAAATTTGGAAAAAATTGGTCAATTTACTGATTTTATTCAACTTTTACACAAATTCAGTAAGTAAGCCAGTGCATCAACGCTTTCTGAAGTTTTGCAAACAGAAGGTACGTAGATTTTATTAGTCGTAATGAAAAATTAAAACAATTTTATTGCGTTCTGTGCAAAAAAATTGCACAAGAAACCATTTTCAGAAGCAGCAGACTCAAATATAGGCTGTGTGAATACAAAACCAATTTTTCGGCATTTGATTATAAAATGTTGGTAAGATATTTTTCCACAAAATTTTGCACAATTATAGCCTTAGGCTTTGCGCAGTTGAATAATTTTTTAGTTTATTAAAATAAAGCTTAGAAAACTTTTTATATGAATTTTATTGCTCAGAGTTCGACTTCGAAAACACATAATGACATTTTTTATCTAAATCCGACATAAATGTTAAAAACCAAAATAATGTTCAACTAGAGAAGCACCTAAGCTACATTTTAGTATATAAAGTGTGACTATACGAAAAGTATAAGCAGAGTTATCGTTTGCCGAAAATCCACTCACGTTTGGTGCTCTGGGAGTCACGTGACATGATCACATGATTTGAAAATTTGCCTCCAGTGTTCTTTTGTGCCATAGTACATATATGTATTGTTAAAGTTTGACATTTGCCAATTTTTTTGCTAGTTTTCGATGTAACCCCCGATTCCCGGAGCGCCCCCTTAAGGTGGCGCTCCGAATAACTTCCATAACTTTATTATCTTATAAGTCGACGTAGGTTCTAGATAGAATGAATTTCGTTTAAATATATTGAAGCCTGTTACAAAGCTCTGTTTCTGAGTAAGTTTCACGTGCCTGCAGCCTTGTTATGATTTTTTATTACCGATTGAAAATTTCTATTTTCGCTAAATGCGCATAATTTTTCAAACGGCATAACTGAGCGAAACTTTGTTCAAATTTTGCGATCTATAGCTTAAACTGTAGGTAATTATGTTGCCAAGGTGCATCTTTTCTTATAATTTTAATCCGATTGTTTTGGCTTCAAATACACTAGTTTTTCTAAAATTGGTCAATTTGAAATCGCTGCAGAATTTCACCAAAAACATAAATCAACATTTTCGAAGAAGGTACACCTGAATCTACTTATTTTCTAACTTTAAGTCAAATTTCACAGTAAAAAACGACATGGAGGAGAGCTATCACGATTCAAAAAAGGCTATTGCCGACCAGAAAAATCTGAGGTTTGCCCACACAAACGACAGTGTCAAAAAATAGAGCGTATTTTTTAATGCAAATAACCATTGAGAAAAGTTGGAGAAGCCAAAAAGTAGGTAACGAAAAATTAGCTTGAAAAATAGTGCATTTTTGTCAATATCGCTCAATGTAATTTGAAAATTTTTTTACAAAAGTTTGCCTACACAAACGACTTTTTAAAAAGTTGCAGTCACCTATTATCTGCGGAAAACCGTTATCAAAAGTAACAAAAGCCATATACAATTTTTCGGCAAATCGATTTGAAGGTTTTGCCATATCAAAATTCAGGTCAAAAAATTAATTTCAACAAAACTACATGCTATGTATATCAAACGAAAGCTAATTCACTGTTGAACAACCTTTCTTCAAGAATAAAAAC
Source organism: Trissonchulus sp. WLG1_4 (assembly GCA_030248245.1). Classification (NCBI taxonomy): domain Eukaryota; kingdom Metazoa; phylum Nematoda; class Enoplea; order Enoplida; family Ironidae; genus Trissonchulus; species Trissonchulus sp. WLG1_4. Next base: position 69,674 of record JASANF010013893.1, read on the forward strand.
CTGAAAACGTGACTGAAATTTTTTACTGCCCAAAGTCAGTTATTCGGAGCGCCACCTTAAGGTGGTAGTAACGAATGTGCAGTGTTTTTCAACAGGATAGTATTCAATAATTAATTAACTTTATATCATAGTTTTTATAGCGTTAGAAAGCGCTACTTTCCTTCTACATTTAAGCAAAGTTTTATTGTACAATTATAAAGATGATTTGTATGGAACGTGTTAAAAGTATACCAATTTGGCTTTTTTGAGCGCTTTCAAATCTGGCCACTTTTTGACGAGTTTGAAGAATAAAAAAATGCGAAAAATGGCACAAATTTTTTAAAAGTGAATTATCTAGACCCAAGATGAACGATTTTATGATTTGTCAATTATATAATAAAATATACGGTTTCAAAGTAAAAAGTGTCTATTCACACTCAACTTTCGGGTTCCATATCTGCGCAAAAATATAAGCAATTGAAAAAATTTTCATTTTGGGTCTAGAAAATTTGCTAAAGTTTATTCATATTTATTTTTGTGTTTATGCGTTGCGCATGCGCTAAGAAAAGTGGCCAAAACTGTTAAAATTCCATTCTCCTGTTGTGTAGTTTGGCTTGTTGGCTTGGCTTGCTCCAAAAAATTTTTCACATGATGCCGCTTACTTCATTTGTCATTTTGTGTATATGAATCAATTTTTTACAGACGTTATTTTCAAAAAATACAGTTTGAATCAACTAATTTTTTTCAAAAATTTAAAAACCACTGCACATTCGTTAGTACCACCTTAAGGTGGCGCTCTGAATAACCGAATTTGGGCGATAAAATTTTTTACGTAAGTTTTTGTTAATTGACTCAAGAAGAATGGTTGTTGCAAATTAAATTAGCTTTCATTTGATGTATATAACGTCAAATTTTGTTCAACTTGAAATTTCAACCTATTTTTCAATGGGAAAAAATCTTTAAATCGATATACCAAAAAATTCTATATGGCTTTGGTACTTTTTGAAACAGTTCTTTGTAGCTAATTGCTAGTTGCAACTTTTTAAAAAGTCGTTTGTGTAGGCAAATCTTTCTAAAAACATTTCCAAAATACGTTGACCAACATTGACAAAAATACAGTATTTTTCAAACTGATTTTTCGTTTGCTACTTTTTGGCTTCTGAAACTTTTCTCAACGGATTTTAGTACAGAAAAATTAGCTCAAAAAACAAGACAAAAGCTAAGAAATCACATATTTCAGTGACATGAGTAATCATTTTATAATAAAACAACAATTTTTATGCTACGGCTACAAATTTGTCAAAAAAATTTAAAAAAATTTTTTATCACAATATGCACATCAAATGAAAGCTCTGTTCATTCTGAACAACTTTCCTTCGAGGCATTATGGTCAAAAATGTCGTTGAAAAAAATCAGACGCCAAAGTCGGTTCCCCTGAGCGCCACCTTAAGAAAATCTACGAAATTCGTAACGAATCATTCGATATTTCGTAATGAAATTACGTGCAAATCATGCAAAACGTACGTAAAACCAATGGTTTAGTAAAACCAGCTTTGTGAAATCCACCCTAACATTTTAAGGGGGCGCTCCGGGAATCAAGGATTTGGGCCGTATTTTTTAAAAACAGCCAAAATGACCTATAATTTTTGAAGGAAAGTTGCCCAGAATACTATTTCTGATGTTTTGACGTGCATATCTCCATATCAAAAAATTTGGAAAAAATTGGACAATTTACTGATTTTATTCGACGTTTACACAAATTCAGCAAGTAAGCCAGTGCATCAACGCTTTTTGAGGTTTTGCAAACAGACTTTACGTAGATTTTATTAGTCGTAATGAAAAATTAAAACAATTTTATTGCGTTTTGTGCAAAAAATTCGCATAAGAAACCATTTTCAGAAGCAGCAGACTCAAATGCAGGCTGTGTGAATACAAAACCAATTTTTCGGCATTCGATTATATAATGCTGGTTAAATATTTTTCTACAAAATTTTGCACAGTTATAGCATTAGGCTCTGCGCAGTTGAGCAATTTTTTAGTTTTTCAAAATAAAGCTTAGGAATTTTTTTATATGAATTTTATTGCTCAGACTTCGACTTCGAAAACACATAATGACATTTTTTATCCAAACCCGACGTAAATGTTAAAAACCAAAATAATGTTCAACTAGAGAAGCACATAAGCTACATTTTGGTATATAAAGTGTGACTATACGTGATGTATAAGCAGAGTTATCGTTTGCCGAAAATCCACTCACGTTTGGTGCTCTGGGAGTCACGTGACATGATCACGTGATTTGAAATTTTGCCTCCAGTGTTCTTTTGTGCCATAGTACGTATATGAATAGTAAAGTTTGACATTTGCCAATTTTTTTGCTAGTTTTCGATATAAACCCCGATTCCCGGAGCGCCCCCTTAAGGTGGCGCTCTGAATAACCGATTTTGGGCGATAAACTTTTTCACGTAAGTTTTTGTTAATAACCTCAAGAAGAAAAGTTGTTGCAAATTAAATTAGCTTTCATTTGATGTATATAACGTCCAATTTGGTTCAACTTGAAATTTTAACCTATTTTTCAATGGGAAGAAATCTTCAAATCGATATACCAAAAAATTCTATATGGCTTTTTGTACTTTTTGAAACAGTTTTTTTTAGCTAATTGCTAGTTGCAACTTTTCAAAAAGTCGTTTGTGTAGGCGAACCTTTCTAAAAAAATTTCCAAAATACGTTGACCAATATTGACAAAAATGCACTATTTTTCAAACTAATTTTTCGTTAGCTACTTTTTGGCTTCTGAAACTTTTCTCAACGGATTTTAGTACAGAAAAATTAGCTCTATTTTTTGGAAAATACGTATGTGTAGGCAAACTTCAGGTTTCTGAAAATGGGCTATAGCGTACATTTTTTTAAAATTACTGTCACCTGCGAAATCCGATCCGCTTGAAACTTTGCAGACTGTTAAAGCAGACGTATATGGAGGTGCCGAACTTCTTGAATTGTAATTATTATGATTTGGCTCAATATGATAGGCTTTTTAAAACGTCACTTTTGATAGAAATTAAAATAACTAAAAATTTGTCGCCGGTAACGAAAATTCGACAAAAATGGCACCTCGGCAAGATAATTGTCTTTAATTTAAGCTATAGATTGTTAAATTTGGTTGAGGCACCATTGAGCCACGTCATTTCAAAAATTAGTCAAATTTTTCAAAATTTCAATTTTGATGCAGTCATAAAATTTGCTAAAATGTTCCGAGACTCATAAAACTTTGCAAAAATGCTTGCCTGGTGTTCATCTTGATTAAACTTAAGCAAAAAAGTTTGTATCAATAAGAAACTAAAATTTCTAGCAATTTGAATTATTGGAAGTTACTCAGAGCGCCCCCTTAAGGTAGCGCTCAGCAACAAAACTCATGTTTGGCACTCAGCGCATGCAATAAATAGCAATACCACTTTAATTGTATATCAAAGAGACATCAAAAAAACCTATTTACAATACAGTTCAGCACTTTAATGTGAATGTGTCAAATTCTATGACCATGTCGAATTTCCTATTCACACTAATTTTGCTTTTGACATAGCTCAGCGAAACTTCAACCGATTTTGACGATCTTGGTATCAACAGAAAGATCTCTCAAAAATCTAGACGTGATTAATCTTCGCTTTTTCATTTTTATTTTTGATTTTGCAAAAACTCGATTTTTCAAAAATTAGTCGTGTTTGAGCGACTACAAAAAGTGCTGCGGGCCAAAATTTGAAAATCGAAAATCTTTCACGTCTGCATTTACATTTTTTCTTTCATCGTGCAAATTTTCAACTCAATCGCAAACGGCAGCTGGGACCCAGGTCCAAAAAAAGTAGTCAATTTCGTTACGCAAAAATGTAAAATTTGCCCACACGTTTCACTTTTTCAAAAATTAGACCTTTCCTGGGACTGCATATTTCCGTTGAAAAAGTTACAAAAAGCCATACTCAATTTTTTAAGAAATTAAATTAAAAATTTGACATTTTCGAAGATTTATCAGCTTTGTAGGTTTTTCATTTTGGATTTGCTATTTTCACGGCTAAATAACTCAGCAAAACTTCAACGTATTCTTAAGTTTAATACATCAATTTAAAGCTAAGAAACCGCATATTTCAATGATATGAGTAATCATTTTATATGGAAACAAAAATTTTTTTGCTAAGGCTACAAAATTGTCCAAAAAATTTAAAAAAAATTTTCATCACAATATGCACATCAAATGAAAGCTATTTTCATTTTAAACAACTTTCCTTCAAGACATTATGGTCAAAAATGTCGCTGAAAAAAATTAAACGCCAAAGTCGGTTCCCCTGAGCGCCACCTTAAGTGTTTCAGGCTGAAATTGTGTTTCACTAACTTTTAAAGGATTTTTTAGTGTTAGTTTTTCAGGTTGTGAATTCCAGCCTAGAAAAAATTATTCATATAGTTTTTTCTGGTTTTATCTAGTTTTTTCTAATTTTTCTAACTTTTTTCTGGTTTTTTTCTGACCAGGGTTTTTTTGTGCAAAACCCTGTGCAAATGCACACTTTTTTAAAATTTTGCAAACAAAAATTAAAATTTTGCACAATAATGCACACTGCCCGATGGGTCTGGGATATGCTGAAAATGCACTGTTTTTAATGCAAAATCGAAAAAAAATTCTGGGGGCTGTCGCCCCCAGACCCCTGCATCTACTGACATCACTGGCTGCATCATCAACAGCGGCACGTTTTTATACTGCGTTTTGGCAAATGGCGCATGATTTGCATAATTGCTGTTCAAATTGCTAGAGGTTTTTTTTTCTAAAAATCGTGTTACACGTTGTCAAAAACCATAAGTCTCTAGCTTCCCAGACCTCAACAAACTACGGCATCTACGTGTCTAAACTAAATTGTGTCACAAGTCGGGAGAATTGCTCCACCCAACCTGAAAAATTCCTAGATCTGCCACTGATATGATTTTATGTATATATTATAACGTAACAAGGTCATATACCAAGGGTAAGGGAGGATGTTGAAAACTTTTGCCCCAGAAATTTTTTTTGTAAAATTTTACACAATTTTTTACACAAAAAATTTTACACATTTTGCCCCCTTTGAATTTTATGACCGGCCAAAAAATTTCTGTTTCGTCTCTAATTAACCAAATTTTGCCCGAGAAATAAAAAAATATCGGCATTTTCAGGGGACTGCTGTCCCAGATCTCAGCAATAACCCAGGTTCCTAAACAAGTGTTGATGAAATACTAAGTTTTTCAATGCAAAATTTATTTCAGAATTCTACAAGAACTCTTGGAGTGCTGCCCCTAGGCCCCGCAGTCACCAAGATTCGTCAACAAAGTGTTGTTTAAAGTAGCTCACTCAAACCGACAGCCCCACCAGAAGCACAAATTCTGAATTTAGCGGCACAAATTGCTCCTGAATTTGTGCTAATTTGTGCCGAAAGAATTAATGCAATAGCTCAAGCCATTCATGAGAAAATTACAGTTAAAAAGTGGGGCTATCAGCTTGGAAATTTTCAATGGTGACAGCCCCACTAATTTGTGCCACGCTTATTTTATTATAAATAAAAACCATAGAATTTGTGCTTTAAAAAATAATATTATTTTCATTCTACAAGTAAGCTGTGATGAAAATTTCAATTTTGAAATTACAATGTGATTAGGAATAATTGTGGTCTGGCTTAGGCTTAAGGCAGAATTGGGCAATTTTTCGATTGGCGTCTACGGCCCCTGCCGTTCTTGCAAATGAACCACTGCAAATCTCGGTGAAGCAGGGGTTTTTTTGTGCAAAATACTGTGCATTTGCACAATTGAAAAGTATTTTGCACAGTCTAAAATTATTTTGCACAAACTTTGCACAACCTTCCAGTCCAGAAGAATAGACGGTCCGGTGTCCTGTCTCCACGAAGTGTCCCCTCTTTGGTTTTGAGGCCAAATATTTTTTGGCACGTCCCCTGTTAGTCAATTTACAGTGAAATTTCTGAAAAATTCTGAGTTTTCTACCGTGCACGTTTTGACGACGTGAAAATCACACAAGCAAGGGCGTAGGCCTAGGCATGGGCACGTTTACAAAAATCTGTAAACGTTTAAACGCTCGCGTTTACAGATGAGAAAACGCGTTTAAACGTTTAAACGCGTTTTCCGGTTCAAAACGTTTTTTGACCGTTTAAACGTTTAAACGTTTAACCGCGTTCAAACGTTTAAACGGTTAAACAAGTGAGCGTTTAAACGCGTTTAAACGCTTAAACGGTTAAACATAAACACACAGGAAAAAAAAATTTCAAAAAGTGGCTGAAATGTGACTGAAATCTTAAAAAACCATTTCCTTCATATTTCGATTATATTTCCTCTTCATTTCCTCTTTATTTTGAACAATTCTCACTTTCTGTAACATTTCAGACACATTTCTGCAACATTTCTGCTACTTTTCCTTCAATTTTCTGCAACATTTCCTACAATTAGTGCAACTTTCCGCCACTTTTCGGCTGCAATTTTTTCTGTAATATTTCTTCCACTTTTCGATTCAATTTCTGCCTTATTTCTGACATGTTTCGATCATATTTTTTGGTATTTTTGAATTAGTTACTTCAATTTTTTTCCTAAACATATATCTTTTTTCGCTAATTTTTTTACGAATTTATATAGTCTAACTGATACCGGTATTGGCACAATTGGTGGCACTCCTAGAATCCGGAGGTACTTTCAAAGTAATATATAATAATTATCACGTGATATGAAATCTTGCCACGGCTGTTATTTCATGCCATAATAACGGTTCAAACTTTCGAAAAGTAAAAATGGTTGCTTCATTATCAGTATTATCAATAAAACTACCTCCTGATTCCCGGAGTGCCACTAATTCCACCAGTACTGATAACAGCTAGACTATATTAGTAGAGACATTAGCGAAAATAGAAATATCTTTAGGAAAAAATGCATTAAAAAATAACCAAAAATATGATCGAAATATGTCAGAAATAAGGCAGAAATTGAATCGAAAAGTGGAGGAAATATTACAGAAAAAATAGCAGCCGAAAAGCGGCGGAAAGTTGCACTAATTGAAGGAAATTTTGCAGAAAATTGAAGGAAAAGTAGCAGAAATGTTGCAGAAATGTGTCCGAAATGTTGCAGAAAGTGAGAATTGTTCAAAATAAAGAGGAAATGAAGAGGAAATAAAACCGAAATATGAAGGAAATGGTTTTTTGAGATTTCCGTCACATTTCAGTCACTTTTTGAAAAATTTTTTTCCTGTGACAAGTGAGCGTTTAAACCCGTTTAAACGTTTAAACGGTTAAACAAGTGAGCGTTTAAACGGTTAAAGAAGTGAGCGTTTAAACGCGTTTAAACGTTTAAACATGTAAGCGTTTAAACGTTTAAGCGCGTTTAAACGTTTAAACGTTTAAACGCGGTTAACCGTTTAAACGCGTTTAAACGTTTAAACGTATTAACGCGTTTAAACGGTTCAAACTGTTTAAACGTGCCCATGCCTAGGCGTAGCCAGGCGGGTGTCGAACCTGAAGAAATTGTCAGCAAGGGTCCCCTCTTTGGTTTTTATCGCCCGGCCGAGAAAAATACGTCTCCAATTGACCAAATTTGCCCTAAAAATCGGAAAATTCTCAAAATTTTTTTCTGGGGGCTGCTGCCCCCAGATTCCCAGACCCCTGCAACTCTGTGGCTTACTATTCCTTCTTATTATCTTTCACAAAGCCTATGCATGTCTACAAAGAGTACATATTATGCTCAATGCTGCATTTACTAGTGCGTAATACACTGTCTGATGTGACGTTCCTATCTTTCGTTTTAATTTTCCTGTCTGAAAAAAATTCTGATACGTCCCCAGTTGACCAAATTTGGCCTAAAAATTGAAAAAAATCCATTTTTCTGGGGGCTGCCGCCCCCAGACCCCCTCAACACTGGGTTTATTTAATTTAAATGACCAAAAGTACGTTTTTCTTATGTAAAAAATGAAGTGTGGCTGTTGACGCTCCCAGACCACTTGTGTTTGGCCGATACCAAAAAATACCGATAACCGATACCGATACCGATAAAAAAAATACCGATACCGATACCGATATTTTCTATGAATTGTGTATAATATACGTATATATAATATACCATGGACTGTGTTGTGTATACAGACATACAGTATTTCTGTGGACTGCACTTGATTGTGTTATCGTATGCTATGCTAATGAATGTCGGAATAATAGCATAAACTTGTGGTTGAGTGGGGATTCTCAGCAAAACTCGGTCACAAGGCGGGGGGAGGGATTAGTCAGAGATTCCTAATATCGGCCGATACCGATACCGATAATCGGCCAAACACTACAGACCACGCAACAGTGAGTGTAAAAAAAGCAAAAAAAGTGGACAAGGTGCGACCCCCCTTTTCAAACTCATGTTTGGCACTCAACGCATGCAATAAATAGCAATACCACTTTAATTGTATATCAAAGAGACATCAAAAAAACCTATTTACAATACAGTTCAGCACTTTAATGTGAATGTGTCAAATTCTATGACCATGTCGAATTTCCTATTCACACTAATTTTGCTTTTGACATAGCTCAGCGAAACTTCAACCGATTTTGACGATCTTGGTATCAACAGAAAGATCTCTCAAAAATCTAGACGTGATTGATCTTCGCTTTTTCATTTTTATTTTTGATTTTGCAAAAACTCGATTTTTCAAAAATTAGTCGTGTTTGAGCGACTACAAAAAGTGCTGCGGGCCAAAATTTGAAAATCGAAAATCTTTCACGTCTGCATTTACATTTTTTCTTTCATCGTGCAAATTTTCAACTCAATCGCAAACGGCAGCTGGGACCCAGGTCCAAAAAAAGTAGTCAATTTCGTTACGCAAAAATGTAAAATTTGCCCACACGTTTCACTTTTTCAAAAATTAGACCTTTCCTGGGACTGCATATTTCCGTTGAAAAAGTTACAAAAAGCCATACTCAATTTTTTAAGAAATTAAATTAAAAATTTGACATTTTCGAAGATTTATCAGCTTTGTAGGTTTTTCATTTTGGATTTGCTATTTTCACGGCTAAATAACTCAGCAAAACTTCAACGTATTCTTAAGTTTAATACATCAATTTAAAGCTAAGAAACCGCATATTTCAATGATATGAGTAATCATTTTATATGGAAACAAAAATTTTTTTGCTAAGGCTACAAAATTGTCCAAAAAATTTAAAAAAAATTTTCATCACAATATGCACATCAAATGAAAGCTATTTTCATTTTAAACAACTTTCCTTCAAGACATTATGGTCAAAAATGTCGCTGAAAAAAATTAAAGGCCAAAGTCGGTTCCCCTGAGCGCCACCTTAAGTGTTTCAGGCTGAAATTGTGTTTCACTAACTTTTAAAGGATTTTTTAGTGTTAGTTTTTCAGGTTGTGAATTCCAGCCTAGAAAAAATTATTCATATAGTTTTTTCTGGTTTTATCTAGTTTTTTCTAATTTTTCTAACTTTTTTCTGGTTTTTTTCTGACCAGGGTTTTTTTGTGCAAAACCCTGTGCAAATGCACACTTTTTTAAAATTTTGCAACAAAAATTAAAATTTTGCACAATAATGCACACTGCCCGATGGGTCTGGGATATGCTGAAAATGCACTGTTTTTAATGCAAAATCGAAAAAAAATTCTGGGGGCTGTGGCCCCCAGACCCCTGGATGTACTGACATCACTGGCTGCATCATGAGCGGCGGCACGTTTTTATACTGCGTTTTGGCAAATGGCGCATGATTTGCATAATTGCTTGTTCAAATTGCTAGAGGTTTTTTTTTTTAAAAATCGTGTTACACGTTGTCAAAAACCATAAGTCTCTAGCTTCCCAGAACTCAACAAACTACGGCATCTACGTGTCTAACTACTCGTGTCACAAGTCGGGAGAA
>JASANF010013894.1:0-37247 GCA_030248245.1 Trissonchulus sp. WLG1_4
TGACTCGAGCAAGAAACCGGGGATCGACCCAACCGCTCTTCGCCACCGTCTGAAAAATTAGTAGATGCAATGGGCCAAATACTTTACCAGATTAAACGGACTGGACTTAGGTCCGAGATTTTGGAGCGGCAAATCGGGTTAAATGGACTAAACGAGTTAAAATAAGTCAGCGGCTTAATTTTAGTCTGACCCCATTCCAAAACTACCACTGGACTAAACGGATTTAACATGCACGCTTAACATTAGCGTGCATAGTTAAGTCCGATTAGTCCGATTAAGAAGCAGCGCGCTAAAAGTTAAGTCCGTTTAATCCGGAGGTTTTGGAATTGCATTTTTCAGCATAATTTTTAAACAGTTTAGTTCGATTATAATTAACACCTAAAGGAATCGGCCCAACGTCAAAGTAGAATCAAATCGTCAGAGTCAGAGACAACTCATACTTTACACAAGTACCTAATCTATGCAAATAAATTCACACGAAGGTATTATACTTGTAGTTGGGGGATGGGGTAAAACATCCGTAGTCAAAAACAAATAAAAAGCCTAGGAGTCGCGGAGTGGCTGCAAAAGGTTGAAAATTTTGGTCGTTTCAGAGGTGGGATCTAGAGCGAAGAATGAGATATTCACAATTGCTGTGCTGTTGTATGTCTACTGAAAAAGTATCCATGTACCATTGTAGCGTTCTAGATTAGTTTAAAAAGTTCCATTAGAATTCTCAACCAATTAGAATCTGGTGAGCCTATTGCTCAACTTTACAAGTCTTACAATTGTAACAATTGTAAGTGCAAAATCAGGTGATTCGTTACGAATTTATCATATAAATTTATTACAAATAACCTGATTTTGCACTTACAATTGTTAGAATTGTAAGACTTGTAAAGCTGAGCAACAGGCCCTAGGGCTTATTCCTAAAATGGATTAAACGGTTTAGATCAAAATTGGTTTTGCCAATAACTCATAACATAGTTCATGCATGCATGCGATGAACCATTTTTCGTTCCAGCAATTATTTGTAGCACCTAACGCGTGTGCACAAATTTTTTTACGTCTAACCTCAACATTGAGATAAGTTATAAGGCAAACAAATTTTAATCTAATCCGAATCTATTTTAGGAATTGGCCCTTAGTGGCAACCCGGTAAAACTACTTGTACTAAAATTACCAGGTTTCGAAGTAGTTGTGGTTGTGGTCGGCGTGGTTGTTATGGGCGACGGGGTTGGAGGACTGGGAGTTCCTAAAAAAACAAATGGTGTTCATTTTTTGCACGTAGGGTTTTCAAGTTTTTTTTATTTTCACTAATGCTATGGTCAGGCTTAATGGTCGAAAAGACTAATTTAAGCTAGCTATATATTTTTAAAGATTGACCGGATTTAAATAAAATTTTATTAAATTAAATTTATTTATATATTAATATTTATTTACTTTTATTTATATTTATTTATTTATTTACATATATTTGTCCATTTACTGAATAAAATTTTTTCTACATAAATAAGATATTAATAAAAGTCTGACCAAAATTTGCTAGACCCAGAAACAAAAATGCAACACGCGATTTCATTACAAAAAACGAATGGCAAGCATCAAGAGTACACCGAGTAGTCACAAAAATCACGTCATCTGTTTTGTCTCAGGGTTCAGCAATATCTGGTCACATGATAGTTCAGCAAATTTCCGACTTAACAATTACAACAATTAACAAACAATTAATTTCATAATAAATTGAAGCCCGTTCATACTCGTCCTTGTCCTTGTCCCTATCGTCTTGTCCTTAAGCGATTCCAAAAAACTGTCTGGCGAAATAAGCCAACTTTTCGCATGAATAAAGTTGGGGTTATTTGCTGATCGTATGCAAAAATTAGCCAGAACGCTTGTGTCAATTATTTACAGCAGTTGACCCAAATTTGTTTTTGTCCCTGTCCCTGTGTCCTTAAGGACAAGTATGAACCGGGCTTTAGTCGTAAAACAAACTAACCCGGAGTACTTTTTTCCTCCAAACTTTCCAGAATCGCAAAAGCCACACCATAGCCCATGGCTTTGCTGTCTTCATAGCGCAAATAAAAAGTCCCATCCCTCAGGGGTCCCGGAGGTTGCATGCCCCAGCTATTCTGCACATGCCAGGCTTTTTTAGAATCGTCCCACCCCATCAGTTGAACGGCATGACCCCCCCTGGGGATCCCTGCGTCCGGGGGGTGCTCGTAGACAAGGCCACTAAGACCCCGCCAATAATTATAGAAGGGGGTATAGACCCGAAAGGCCAAATAGGCCGGGCCGCGGTTCATGATCAGATTTTTGATTCCTTCGATGTTTTGGGGATCCATCGTCTCGTAGCCCTGAAAAATATAAAGTTGAGCATTATCCGACTAAAGAAGCGGGACCGTTTAACAAAGTCATCAACAAAATCAAACTTGGCTACGCCCACCATAAAAATACCGTAATCTCACTTTGTGGTGGAGCTAGAGAGTGCTGCAATCTACTTGGCGGATAGTTTTGCAAAGCCAGTTGGGTCCTAGTTTCCATTTATAAACCTTCTCATTTAGTACCTTTTTTCCTGTTGTGCCACAGCACAACAGGTCTCTAATTTTGATTTCTGGCGGAATACACTGGGCTTGTAGTGCAATGTACGTCTGTGCGTTAGTTTACTTTGCATATTAGAGCTACTGCGCGAGCGTCACATCATTGTCTAGTGCAAAAGTTACACTGTAAGCTGGAAAATGTCAATGTGCGTTTGTTTAGTTCATGTGTGTCACATAGTGCGCGTGTGTCACATTGCTGATAGTACCAACATTTGACCAGATAATTTTGTTGGCAGCATCTTACATATATTTGCTGCGAACTGTAGTCATTTTTGGTCATGAAAGAATGAATACACTTCTCACTCATCAAACAACCCATTCCTACATAATTTGTTGTAAGATAATTAAAACTACATACTTCCAGTTTTTGCATAAACAACTTATTGTAAGATTGCATAAAAACGCATTGAACTTTTGCATACACATTTTACAATAAGATAATTATCTGCTGCACAACAGGTTTTAGCTGACCTGCTGGTCAGCTTACTTGAACATAATTCTTAATACTTACTGAAGGTTTTGCCGCAGGTTGGGCTTGTTAACACTAATGTGCAACGCAACTACCGTGCTGCTAAGCTGGCCAATGGGAAGAGTGTCATACTGTTACCATTACGTACTCTTGCTATTAGTGGTGATTATATTGTAATTTAGACTGTAGGACTGCAAGAATGAATGAAATCTAACTCTACATAATGTACCTAATTTGTACGGTTACGACACGATTCAATGGTAACGCATATTTTTGTTTTTATTAAAAATCATTATTAAATTTTTTAAAGCATAATTTTTATTTGAGTGAACCTTATCATTGATTGAAAACTCTGTGTGCATCTGCAAGTATCAGAATACGACTGATAACTCTTTGGCTCAATTCATGCTTACAGCCGTATACATATGTCCGTTCAGCCGACAAAATTACGAAATAATCACGCCACTATTAGTGTATAAGATCAGGTTTTGGCGGGAATTGTCCCTTGTCTCACCCGCAGTCTGTAGGGCACAGTGGGACAATGGGCACAGGGCACTTTGGCGGTGTCCTCGCCAGTGAAGGGATTGCAGCTCTCCAGTTGCGGCTGGTTGGTCTCCCAGAAGGCGAACGAAGCCATACTGCCGCCCCTGCAGCCCTGCATGAACTTCGCACAACTCACGAGCTGCTGCTCTGACAAATCGTAACGTCTGAAACAAAATAAAATTGTGTGCAAAATCTGATGATCCTAATGAATTTACATGACGAATTCGCAACGAATCACCTGGTTTTGCACTTACAATTGTTACAATTGTGAGACTTGTAAACGTAAAGTTGAGCAACAGGCCCCTGGCTGTACTCTTGATGGCTGACATTATTGTTCTCTTCGTAATGAAATCACATGTTTGTTTTGTCTCTCTGTCCAACATTTTTTTGGTCAGACTAAACGATACAGCAAGGGACTTTGAGTACATTCCAAGATTGAAATATAACCGTATTGTACTTAAAGCTGTCGGCGTTGTTATGGCTAGATACATACTGACAGCCCTTTGTCATTGCATCCAACCATAAATGGCAATATTTCTGAACGGACATACGGCTGTAAGTAAACAATCCACCCTAAATGCCGCTAAAGCGCCAGCTGACCTACTTGTTATATTGAATATTAATCATGGTCTCCATCACGGCAATATTCGCAAACGCCCAACAGCCAGCGCAGCGTAGTTGAGCCCGCACCGGACCAGTCTTGCCTGAAACAGAAATCTAGAATATTATCAAGAGTACGTAATGGGATAATACTTATTACTGCTAATGTACTCTTGATCGTATTAAGGGTTACTCCGTCTGGGATTCACAAAAGGGGTTTAACTCTAGACTCGGTCTAAAATGTCTGTTAAGATAGCTATAGCATTTAGTCAGCTAACGTTTTTTTAACAGTTAATTTTGAATCCAGGCAAAAATGCTTGGGATAATTTTTGGTATCGTTGAATAAAAGCCAAAGACACCTCTCAAATTTTTGGTCTTGTTAAAACTAAAGACACTACACGCATAATTTACGAAACCCTGTTTTAAAAACGGCTTCAATAAACAGCAATTCTGAAACTACCGCCTTCAAAGTCGCTTCATACTTACAGCCGTATGTCCGTTCCGCCGACAAAATTACGCAAAACGATCAAAGACAAACCCTTGTCTTTCCAACTAAATCTAGCCGGCAAAGGGGGTGCCCCAACGGTGGGCGCGAAAGCCATGGGGGGCGCCTGTAGGGCAACATAGTCTGCCGGCAAACCAATATCTCCCAACAACGCGTCAAAGTCTGCATCCGACTGCAGCGGCTGGGCTGAGACCAGGCTACAGATAGTCGCCGCTAGGGCGATGACAGTCGCAAGGTGGGGCGACATTCTACTGAGGGGCTGAAATGGAAACTTATGTGAGTTGAAGCTAAATAAAGTGACAAATGTTTTTGACACGCTTTTGGAATAAGGGTCGATTCATACATACATACGTCCGTTTGTCCGTTCTGCCGACAAAATATCACGGTCACAGGCGCTGGCTGATCCACTGCACTAGGCTGCTAGTGACGTCATTCTGCAGGCTGAACGGACATACGGCTGTAAGTATGAATCGACGCTTATGAGGGACTTACATGTATTTTTTGTAAAGGATCGATTTAATCAACAATATTGTGAAAATTTGTGTGTCTATAGATGTTTTTAGGATTGCTTCGAGTCATAAATTTTTCAATTCAATAACCACAAACGTCATCTTGTTAAGAAGTTTGTATTCATACTTACAGCCGTTCGTCCGTTTAGTTTGGATAATTACAAAAAACAACATCCCGCACAATGCAGCAAAGTTTTGGATGTGTTGATGTCTTTCATAACTTTGCCGGATATATAAACGCACGTCCAGCTTTAAGTTTGAACAGACCATTATACAACAGTGAACTTTAACTGTATCAAAACCAAAAAAGTCTAATTAAAAATTAAAAAATCTAAAGCAGTTTATTGTGGTTACAATTTTTGATAAAAAACAGTCTGTTCCACAGAAAAGTATTTTAGGAGCGTTAGGTAAATTACGATAATGAGCAGAAAAGGCAACACAGTCTTGCGCGTATGCAATTTGATTACTTTCATAAACTGACATCAGACTGTCTAAAACTTGATTTTTCTGACAATCAAAACCCGACCAAAGCAACTGTTGCACGCTTCGCTGAAACCCAGAGTAATTGGTATTTGCCGTCTTTTCAGGGCTGAGAAAAAGACCCAAAAACATATTTATCAAATACGTTTGCCTTACTGCTAATTTAAATCAACAGATAAACAGTTTTGATTAACAAATAAACAAGTAAACACATTGCTTGAGCATTAAGGGCAAAGTTTGAGAGTTCAAAGTTGTGACGGTGTTTGCTAACTTTTTTCGATTCCGCCTGGTTTCTAGTACCGACAGGTCCCGGTTTCCACTGGGAGAGTAAGCAAAAAAATTTACTAATCAAAATGCAGTGTTAGGGGGGGTACTCACGTAAATAATAAAGGCTCTCAAATTTTGTTAATTTTTGCATATAGTATACCCGTAGTATACCTTTGTCGCTGACGTGAATAAATGCTTAAACGTAGGAAAACCTTAAATTGTCACCTTCATAAGTAATCCGCCCCAAGTAACCAGACATACCAGTTAGTCCCTGTTTTATTTATGTAGCTTTTTTGGCGAGAATCGGATCTTAATAGACAAAAAGTAACAAGTTGAAAACGCCCGGAACCAAAATCGCAGTCTTCTGTCAACTGTGAGGCTGCTTTACTATCACCACTACACTACCGTCCCCAATTTTTGTTAGTTAGGCCCGGTTCCCACAAGGCAGGATTGGTGTAAATGAGAAATAGGGCCTATGAGACTCGGGGGCTGTGGTGTCGTGGTAGCATGCTTGACTTCGAAGCAGGCGGCCCGAGTTCGATTTCCGGTGCCTCCATTTTTTTTAATTTTTCTAAATTGGGACCTCATCTTTCTGTTCAACAGGAATAAGAAATAAGGTCATATTTATTCCCTAAATAAGGGGCTGTTCCCAATACAGAAGTAGGAAATACGGAAGTCAAAATAAGTTTTGGTTATTATTTGATTAACTTGTTGTTTTTAATCTTTGTTTCTGCTGCAAAATTTGTCATTGTATTACTTTTACATTTTTACTTATTTCTTATTTCTGCCTAGAGTGGTAACCCGGCTTTAGTATTCATGGACAAAATTGATATGGGCTTCTAAAAAGCCAAATGGAACGTCAGCTAGGAATAGCATAACACCATGATATATGTAATTCTACACTTCTGTCCAAAAAAACTGTTATTTTAAAATTTGCAGTTAGAGTATATACGTATGAAAGATACGGCGCACGGAAAATTAAGAGGTCCGTTAAGTTGTTTCCGTTAGTTTTTTGTTTTTCTTTTATTGTTCTTTTTGTAAGGTCACAACTGATTGCTGCTTGCGTCTCTTAGGGCCAATTCCTAAAATGGATTAACTGGATTAGATTAAAATTTGTCTTGCCAATAACTCATGACAACGTGTATGAATTTATACGAAATTTGCGATAGCAATTATTTGTCGCACCTCCCGCTTGTGCGCAAAGTTTTTTCAAGTCTACCTCAACATCGAGATAAGTTATTAAGGGGGGGGCTCATAAAAGACCCAACACAACCCAAGCCAAAACAACGAACACCGCCAAAACACAAAAACAGAAAAAAAACCCCCCACCAACACCCCCCGACAAACAAAACACAACCACCAAACCCAAAACCAAAAAAAAAAAAAAAAAAAAAAAAAAAAAAAAAAAACACAAAAAAACACAAAAAAACCAAAAACCAACACACACCCACCTTAAGCGAACAAATTTCAATCTAATCCGTTTAATCCATGTTAGGAATTGGCCCTTAGTCTTGGGGTAAAACTAGTGCTTTCTAGCGGCTAAATAGAATTTCCATCTATCATGTTTCAGTAGCGTTTGTGCTGTCCCTCCGCTGCAGAGGCATAACTTGCACATCCTTTTCTGAAAGGGTGAAAAGTTATTAGCTGATTCAAGCAAAAACATTTTGCGCCACAGCACTCAGTTTTTAGTTATACGACATTGGTTTAGAGTGGCAAGTTGCCGGAAAAAATTATTTTTCACATTCGTCAATTAAAGTGCACAAATCGAATGGGCTGCTTGCAGCTATGGTACCGACTTTTGTACCGTTGTTGAACTTTTTTGTTTTCAACTGTGCATTTATAACAAGACCACTCTGCGGCAAAACCTTCTGTGAGTAATAAGCAACACTTTCAAGTAAGCTGACCAGTGGGTCAGCTAAAACTTGTTGTGTAGCAATTATTTTACTTCAAACTGTGTAAACTGTGTATGCAACATTTGAAGGTGTTTTTACGTGGGGCCGCGTATATACTATATTCAGATTCTCGATTTCCTATGTAATTTTGGGTAGGTCGAATTCTCTACGTTAAATTACACTAGAAAGGTAGGTACATAGGTCGAATCTTGCAAGCGAAAACATACAAGTCGAAAGACAATAATCGAGGAATGATAGAATGCAAAATAGTCAGTGCCGGCGTGGATTCGAACCACCAATCGTCTGATTAGATATCAGATGCTCAGTCAGCAGATGCGCACCGCACTACGAAAGAATAAGTTCAAAAAATTACCAAAACCCGGGATCGAACCAGGAACCTTTAGATCTTCAGTCTAACGCACTCCCAACTGTGCTATTTCGGCTTGCTATTGTTAACCGTTAAAGTCTACATGACAACTAGTGCTCTGTGATTATAAGCGTAATATAACATCAACAGCCTTATTAAGATTTTGGTTCATCAATAGTAATTTCGTTGATCAATATATATGAAATAAGTTTATTGTAGCAATGTTTGCTGAGTTATTATTACTGAAAGCTTGAGTCTGATGCACTGTTTCACTAAAATCATTCAGTTATTGAAGTTAAGTTGTAGGAACCGGTTGGTTTAGACGGCAGCGCGTTGGATTAATATTCCGTCCCTTAACTTTTTTGAAGCTGCAAATTCAATCAACGTAGCGTTGCAGTGCAGATAGCTGTGTTCACGGCGTATTCTGGGTTTGTCTACATCTGGGTTTGTCTAAGAACTAGCTTGGCCGTTTAAATAACAACTCTCAGCCAATCACTGCTAAGCTCCGCCTACTCAGCCTATATGTAGTATTGTATGAAATTACAAAGCCTACTGTAGAAATTGACACAGTACAAATTTTTCGAATTATGTCTTTAATTAGACATCATAATCATTCAAATTTATTCATTTATATTAGGAGCACAATGACTCAAAGCAGATAAATAGTCCAGAATTGATCGCAAATAAATTTCGCCTTCACTTCGACAAATGCGGTCGTTCAAACGTTTGTAAACCAAATTTTTTGAAGGAATAGCATGTCCAGCGATACGGCCCGTAATTTTTGTGGAACAGATATCGTATTCGGCTTTCAAAGCTCCAACAAATTTGAAAAACGATAAGTGTGGAGCATTAACAATTTTAGTGAATCGAGAATGCCACGCTTCAACAATGTTGTTGGTTCTGTTTTGCACTCCATAAAAGTCCCACATTTGCAAAGGAAAAGCGCCATTAACCCATGTTGGCAGAAAATAATTGTCCAGCAGGGTCATCAAGTCCGGGTCGTTTAAAACCAAATTTCGCATTTCACGTAAAGCGTCAGGGTGTCGCACCACAGGTACCAAGGCACAGCAAATGAGCATTTTCAATTTCTGTTTGAAACCAACATCGGTATCATAGCGCTGCCGAAAACCCAAATTTACAATTTTACGGTACACTGCTTGAGCAAAATGGAAGAAGCAGCCCTGATGGCGAGCACCTGGAAAACTGTGACTAATAGCATTGACTAAAGCTTGCTCGAAATCAGTCACTACTGTGTGCAAAGCCACAACTGCAACATTTCGACGCTGCATTTCTGCCAGCAAAAGAGCAAAAGTACGACGGTAGGTTGACGCAGACTTATCAGGAAGCAGAAAATAAACCAAGGGAAAAAAAGGGAGGGAACAGTCCAAAACGTGCCGTCCATGTCCCAACACGAAGCTGCACCCAGGAAACCCAAATTTCGAACAGACCCAAACAGAATAATTCTGTCAGGATCATCTGCACCTGTATCGCCCAAGAGAATCGGGGAACCGTCTTCGCCTGTGATGATCTCCTCCAAGCCTGTGAAATTGATTTCCTGACGGGATTGCGGCTTTGCTGGGAGGTTGGCGTTACGAGCGTCGTACATCGGGTTTTTGCACTCCAGAAATGACGGCATTCTAGCAATGAGTTCCTCGCGCTGTGCTGGCGTCTGAGCTTCTTGCAGAACTTCTTGGCGGACGGCTTCGTAAAGGCGATTGACCGGCGTGGAAACGTTGACTTGTGAGCGAGCGGCTTCCTAAACAAAAAAATTTAATGAAGTAGCGAGTAAGTAAAGTGAAAATTTTGAAAAAAATCGAAATTTTTCTTATTCGCTTAAATTAATCTGCAAGAAAAGTTCGCTAAAGCGCCCTCAAGGAATTTTCGTAGAAACGCACATACAAAGAGCAATGAGTAAGCAAAGTGAAAATTTTGAAAAAATCGCATTTGATAAAATGTACATAAAAACTGAATTACCTTGAGTCTGAGCAAAAATCTATTTTTTCCAAGATCCGGTTGAGCATGATTGTGGTTTCCGTTCACTCGTGCAGCACCTTCCGTGATGATTGCTGTAGCCGGGCAGGTGCTTCGGTTTTGGCATTTCAAATATAACTTGTTTGGACGTTGAAGGTTTTTGGTAAAATTGTAACCATTGATAACATAACCTTTACCCTTGGTACTCAGTGAAATTTCTTGATAACCAAGCTGCGCCATTGTTACAAATGAAGTGAATGAAGTTATTTTTATAGTATCTTTGACCACCTTTTGGTGTTAGGGTGGTCTCGCTTTAGGTGGTCGTGTCAATTGCATTCATTCATTCATTCATTGTTTTTTTGCCTAAATTTTAGCCTTAGGGTGGTCTCGACTCAGGTGGTCGTGACCTGAACGTGCAATTACAGAATAATTTTTATGAATTACAATGGTTGTGCGGCATAATTGTAAATTTACAGATAGACTTCGCTACCGTAGTACTGAGTAGGCGGAGCTTGACTGTGATTGGCTGCGAGCTCTTATTCACATAGCCAATCCAATTCTTAGACAAACCCAGACCAAACCGTGTTCACTGAGCTATGTACCAGCCTTTCAGTGTAATTTAACACTGTAATTCTAGGTGACACACGCTCGTACATATTTGAGCTGAAGAAAAACATGCATACAGACAAATTTCTTGCACAGTTTAGTGTTATAACGCCAAAATCAAAATTAATTAAAGACCTGTTGTGCTGTGGCACAACAGGAACAAGCAAAACTTTACTGCAAAAGTAATCCAGTGAGAGGTCAGGGTGAACGTTTGACAACATTAGACCTCTTGCGCAGTAAAATTTAGCCGCAAACGAAAGTAAATTTTAACAATTTCAATAGTGCAGCAATGGAAAAATATGACACTCTGTCTGAACTAGAGTTACTTGTTTTAACTGATCTTGCACACTGACCAGTTCACGTTGGTAATTGTAAAAAACCCAAAAGTTACCACAGTATATACAGAGTCCCAAACTGCAGTCGGCTTGATACTTTTTAGTATTCTGAGCTTATACTTTTGGTTTGGTGGCGGCGTAGCTGTGGGCAAAATTAGCAGTATTTTCAACCGAAGTATTAGCAGTATTTCCATCATGTTCAGTTTGTCTAAATTACATGAAAACTTAGTGGGCACGTCACACAGAAAAAACTCATGAAACTAACAGGAAAGTTTATTTTTAAAATTAAAAATAGCTTAGTAATAAATAAAAAATAATAAATTAAAAAATAAAATAATAATTAAATAATTTAAAATAATATAAAAATTAAAAAAATTGAAAATAGCAAGCTTTGAATACAAGGCATAATGACAAAATCTTTTTCACACATTAATAGTATGTCCAATTGTAGCTGCAACAGACTCTTGCTACAACTAAGACTAAACAAATTTTTACCAGCGCCATGTTTACGACTCGATAAAATTTGGGTAGCCCGTGACCCGCCCGAACAAGGAAGTATTCGTCCCGTTGTCATGGAAATTCATTTAAAATATGAATTTGAAATAAATTAAAAAAGCATAAAGAAGGTATGGAATGTCCAACGTTGAAAGTTTTTGGATAGAAAGGATCAAGTTAAACTATTTATTGCAAAAGTTAAATTTAAACAAGCTCTTCTGCTGAGTGAGGAGTGGTACAATGTGATGTAGGAGTGGCAATATTTCACAGAGAATATAAAACGCGGCCAATTCTTAAAAAAATGGACTTTTTAAGCTGCAACATGTTTTTTTTAATATTCAATGACACTAGGACAGTCATGATACCTTACTTAGCTGTTGTTACTGCTGATAAATTGAAGTGCAAAATTTAAAATATATACATACGTAATTTAAAAACGGTTTCAGAAAAAAGAAGGCTCGTCCTGGACTTGAACCAGAAACCTCTCGGACGCCAAGCGAGAATCATTGCACTCGACCAACGAGCCATGGAGTTGGTGTCCTAAAAGTCAAACCTGAGATGTAACTGTTGCTGCATTATGGACAAGCTGAAGAATTTTTAAATGCAAATAGTTATTAATAACCAATCCAAACTTTGTCTGGTTCCGCAGCGGTTTAGTTGGAATAATTATTAGAAGTTACGTACCTAGTTAGTTTAAGAAAAATTCTAACTTCGACTGTGCTACATCCACAACGTTTGCTGATTAGCTCCGTTGTTTATTCTTTTACAACAGCTGCCGGCTCGCTCAGCAGTTAGAGCGAACGCTTTAAGAGCGGATGTTTAGTGATTCGAATCCACTCCGGCGCGTTCGTTTTTTTCATATTCGCTAAGTTTGGAGAGAGAACTGTAGATTGGCTGTACTTGCCTAGGATGTAAGTTCGATGTACCTGCCTAGGAAATCTGACCTACCCGAATTAACGTGGAGAGCTGAGATTCTGAATATAGTATATACGCGGCCCCTGAGGGGGCCGCGTAAAAACAAAATTTTGACCATCAGGGAGTTGAACCGTGGACCTCTTTCACCCGAAGCTAAAATCATACCACTAGACCACCGAGGTACACACTAAACAACACTATTGTCCCTAAAACTACTTGAACTACGACTCAATGAAACACAGAATCTCACTGGGCCTGCCCCTATCGCCATATGTATGTCGCACTCTTTTGCATAGAAATTTTCAAGATCGCAGCAACATCTGAAGAAGAAACTAATAAATAGGTAAATAAATCATAACGGTTTTCGGTTTTGACATGAGTATGACTAAGATTTACGAAAGACAAGGCCGGTTGGCTCAGGTGGTAGTGCGTTACCCTGTACGCATTTACTGAGCATCTGATTTTAAGTCAGAAGTTTGTGGGTTCGAAACCCCACCGGTTGGTTCTCTGCTTTTGCATTCTGAGTATTTACAATTGCTGTTCTTAGTACCTGTTGCGCTATAGTGCAAAACCGTACTGGTAAGCCACAGAAAAATTTTGAGATAACAAGCACGTCTTGCGAGTAGAGTTGAACTAATTTTCGACAAATTTCGTTGCAACATGCTTTGTACAGTGCCGAGGATATTTTTCGAATATAAAACGCGGCCCTCACATTCGTACGTACGCTGCAATTTGCTTTCAATAAGTTCTTTTACCCAAAATGTAATGAAAATGCTATTGGGGATGAAAAAGTTACATTTGCTTAGTAATATTTGGCCACTAAACTCAAAGATCTGCAAATCTTGAGAAAACTATATATCTGATTATCAGGTGACTGGAATAAGGTGCCAAGTTTTATATTCTCAGATTAGGCGTTCATCACGTGCGGTATCCAAAGTTCCTAGTACGCATGAATTGGTTAGAGAAAAACGAAGTACTAAATCTTTCGGCCACGAGCTCAAAAATGAGCGATTTGAAGCAGACTTTACTAAAAAACTACACGTAAATGGATGCAAAATTCCGATTCACCATACTGCGGTTAAAATAGACAGTTGTTTAATACCTTATTGCAAAAACTGTTCGTAAGGAGCAGTTTCAATAAATACAACACACGTAACATACTGTACATACATTTGTTCTAACCACGGGTTAGAATGAACAGAATTTTATGTGCCTATGTCAGCTGCTAAAGTTAACATCAGCAGTGGACGATGTAGCCAATGTGCATTGGCATGCATAGCAGTCTTCTGGATGACTTACCAACAATTCTTCAAGACTTGAAAATGTCCTGGTTGCGACGCTCTGATAAACGATCTGATAAACATTGTTACCACAGGTTACGTCATATTACTGAGTTTGCGAGCACTTGACAGGCACGCTGAGGTTCTCGCACATCAATAAGCGAACGTTACAACCAGCAAACTTAGCATACGTAAGATTAACACACACGATGAACACACACGCACACACTAGTAATGCATTATTGAGACCTACCGATTTTCACAATGCAAATGTACACAGAGATCGAAGATACGTGTTAATTTAATGTTCCGTACTATAGTATATACGCGGCGGCTGAGGCCGCCGCGTAAAAACTTATGAAACAGTGAAAAAAGCATAAATAAATTTTGAAAAAAACTCAGACCTCACCGAGATTTAAACTCGGGTAACTGGATTCAGAGACCAGAGTGCTAACCACTAGACCATGAGGCAACGCACACACAGGGTAGGTTTCGAATAATGTACCACTTTAAGCAGCACTAATGACAATTAACAAGCATGTGGCAAAATGTTTTATCGAAGATAGCAATTCACCGTACCTTAGTACGTACATAGCAAACTGTTACCGAAAACGTGAAAATTATTGACTAATAATTATATGTAAGCATTGCGTAACGTAACCTATTCTGAGGGGTCGCGTAAAGACACTGCATCTTTTTCTAACTTATTGATTTTATGAACACAAGTATTTTTTAACAAATATGTGAAGTAGAAATTATTTTATACTACATTCACGCTTTGAATATTATGTCTAAAATTTTTTTGCAACCAAACGGCAAATGTATTTCATTTCATTTCTCCTTCGGTGTGCTAACGCTAGGCTGTCGACTTACAATGAACAAGTAAAGATCCTTGCAAAACGGGTCAAAACGATCAAAATTTTATTTTCACTCAGTGAACCAAAACCTACGCTGTGGTGCAGTAGAAAAAGTAGCGCACATCAGGTGACCACTTTTATTGGTCGCACACAAACACACAAAAAAATAGCAGTCACGTGACTTTTCGGACATTCAAGTTTCTATTGACACTTCAAAAATTATAGTTTTCAAATGATTTCAATTCTTAATTCATTATTTACAATCCATTCAGAAGATTATTTTGCCAAATGTTGCCCTTCCAAATTATATATTAAAAACACCAGTACAATTTTACTGCTCATGCCAAGTTGTATGGCTTAGTGGCGGGGCAGATGCGGAATTTGAACGTTTTTATTTTTCTGTCGTGAAGTTAGTTTTGTTCCTGCCAGGAACAGCATATAGAAAATCTGCCCAAATTGCTAATCAAAGCAGAGGCTTCTTTATTGACTAAACTTAGGCTCAGGTTTTGGCTTATGCTTAGAAATAGCATAGTTTTGGAGTTAAAAGTTTTAAAAGTTAGTTTTAAAAGTTTACTTTTGTGTGTATTATATATGCCAGACAAAAAGGAAAGCTTTGCCTTGTGGGAGACCTTGAGCAGGGATTAGGCCGCAACACTATTTTTAGATTTAGGTGAAATTTTTCAACAAATGTTATTAAACTTTAAATAAAAATGATAAATTTTAACAAAAATAGTACCTATTGTTTATTTAGCTATCAAGATGATTGCTGAATGTGTCAGAAGTGTTATTTCACAAAATTTTAAGCATTAAGGCCTTACGTGGAATAGCTGTGCGGTAAAAACTTACGTTTTTGTTTTTATGTATAGTCTTTGTTTGCTGTTAGACTATTTGTTGTAGTAATTATGGTTTTGGTAAAATATGTTAAGAAAATTTTCTTCATTCAGTAAAAATGAAGAAGTTTTGGATTTCTTAACATGGGTGATCGGAAGATCTTTTGTATCTGTTGTATGACAGTTTTGACGGTTGCACATTTTCAGGTTTGCTTTATGTCTTTAGATTAGGTTTCAGTCTTAAGTTTAGGCTTACAACTTTGTCATTTTATTTTTTTCTCCGATGATCCACTTTAAGATACCCGAATTTGTATCATTGTGTAACAGCTAGCAGCACAAGTGACTGACAACTGTTTTCCAACAAGCTGAAATAACCCAGTCATCTTATATAATTAAATAAAACAATTCGCCAGAAATGTAGCCAACGTAAAGTCATTATAACTTTTTACTTCTGTTAAGTTAAAAAACATTAACGAAGTTATTAGCCTACGAGATAAATAAAATTTCCAACAAGCTGATATAACCCAGTCACCTTATATACTTAAATGAAACATTTTGCAAAAAATGTAGCCGACCTAAAGTCATTACAACTTTTTGCTTCTGATAAGTTAGAAAACATTAACGAAGTTATTAGCCTAGCAAATAAATAAAATTTGTTTTATAGCTGCTAATAAATGTAAATAAATGTAATTTTTAGCACGTCAATGGTTTTATTGAGCCTTTGTGCAGGAAATTGTGACACTTACCCAACCGTATTTTATCTTTTTCCAACCCTGTTTTAGTATTGTTTTACGCTATAAATATTTGTTTAAAGATTTAACACTAAAATTACAGTTGGTATGGGGGCCTGCGTTTATAAAACAACTTTAGCCCTTCTACTGGCAGCTACAACGGTCTTAATTCAAACAAGAGCTCAAGATGCTAACGGTAAGGTAACGGAACTGTACCGAAGCCAAAATTACGGCATAACAGTGAATATCAGTGTAAGCACGGCGTTCATTAAAAGTACTTTGCGAAAAAATTTATTTTTGATTACACATACAAAGAGTAACCTTTATATTGTAATTTCAGGTCAATATGAGTATGGGTATCAAGACGATGCTGCAGCGGAAGTTAGTGCAGATGCATCAGGTACAAACTACGAATATGCTTATCCATCTGAAACAGAAGTAGCCGCTGAGAATAATTTGTATCAAAATGATCCAGGATTTACAGCTGAACATGGTGCAGACGCATCAGGAGACACTGGGGAAGGATATGAATATCTTTACCCAAATGGTGAAGATGTTACCGCAGAAGCATCGGAAAACGCTGGGGCAAATTTATATCAAGATGATGGAGGATTTGATGCTGATGCTTATGCAGACGCGTCAGTAAATGCAGAAACAGGTTACGAATACGTGTACCCAGATGGGACACAAGTCAACGCAGATACATCAGGAAATGCTGGGGCGAATCTATATCAAGATGATGGAGGATTTGAAGCTGATGCTTATGCAGACGCGTCAGGAAATGCAGAAACAGGTTACGAATACGTGTACCCAGATGGGACACAAGTCAACACAGATACATCAGGAAATGCTGGGGCGAATCTATATCAAGATGATGGAGGATTTGAAGCTGATGCTTATGCAGACGCGTCAGGAAATGCAGAAACAGGTTACGAATACGTGTACCCAAATGGGGCACAAGTTAATGCAGATACATCAGGAAATGCTGGGGCAAATTTATATCAAGATGATGGAGGATTTGAAGCTGATGCTTATGCAGACGCGTCAGTAAA
Source organism: Trissonchulus sp. WLG1_4 (assembly GCA_030248245.1). NCBI lineage: Eukaryota > Metazoa > Nematoda > Enoplea > Enoplida > Ironidae > Trissonchulus > Trissonchulus sp. WLG1_4. The sequence continues at coordinate 17,281 of JASANF010013894.1, forward strand.
TGCAGACACAGGTTACGAATACATCTACCCAGATGGGGCACAAGTTAACGCAGATACATCAGGAAATGCTGGGGCAGAGTTATACCAAAATGATGCAGAACTAGGAGCTGAAACCAGCGCATACGCGTCAGGAAATTCAGAAGCTGGTTACGAATACGTCTACCCAGATGGGACACAAGTCAACGCAGACACATCAGGAAATGCTGGGGCAGAGTTATATCAAGATTATGCAGGAACAGCAACTGCTACGGCCGCAAACGCAGCAGGAAATGGTTATGATTATGTTTATGAAACTGGTGCGGACGTTGGAGCAGATGCATCAGGAAACGCAAAAGCTAGTGTATATGAAGATGAAGGATTAGGTGCCAAAAGTGGTGCAGGCGTATCAAGAAACGCAGGGGCCGCTTATGAATATGGTTACGAAACTGGAGCAGAAGCTGGCACAGACGCATCAGCAAACGCAGGGAGTGCTTACGAATACGGTAACACATATGATTCAGAAGCTGGCGTAGACGCAAAGCCTGAAGTTGGCGTGGATGCAACTGGAAACGCGGGTGCAGGATACGAGTATGTGTACCCGGATAATGCAAAAGTTGCTGCTAAATCCGCCGTTGATGCAGCGGGAAGCGCAGGGAGTGCTTATGAGTATGGTTACGAAACTGGAGCGGAAGTTAGCACAGACGCATCCGGAAATGCGGGGTCTGGATACGAGTATGAATACCCGGATAAAACAGAGCAGTACCCAAGCGGCCAAGAGACAACGGTTGATGGCACAGTCTCCGCAAACGCAAAAACAACTTTGCCAGGTAATTGCAATACTACAGTTTTTTGCACTCCATTTAGCCGAAAATTAGTCTTAGTTAAAATTCTATCCAAAAGGGTGTATTTTTTGGTAAATATTATATTAATGACGTTTAAATTCACCTCAAGCATGCTGTATACTGCTGCAAAGTTTACAAGTTCCCAAATAGTCGTCACTAATTTTTTTAAAATTGCAAAAATCCAGGACAAGACCCCGTAGTCTATGGCTATATTTAACACCGCACGTGAAGGCTGGATTGTCCAAGACATCATTTACAACTGTCACCTTAGTGATCCCATAAACACTACCTTTAGCAGGTTGGACTAAATACTATAGTTTTCATTTTTTGCTGTTTAATATTATACTGATTTCATATAGTAATGTTTATTTCACTTTTAATTCCGTTGTACCCACCTTTTTCTTGCTTTCTTAAATGCTTGGGAATTGCATAAACTATTCGGTGAGCTGGTTGTGTGCTGAAACGAGGGAGGGTACACCTTGAATTTAAGACACTTTCCCGATTTGAGGGCCATCCCCTTCTGGAATCAATACACATTTCTGATTAAATGATGGATAGATATAGTCAGATAGATATATTGACATTCCTGTACAAAACCAATTCAAACTGTACTTAAGTTTTGAAGATCGGCCACTTTTTAGAACGGATTTTGTACCAATGCCCGAATAATTGCAAACCTGGTCCCTTCGTGGCCGACATAGCGGCCTGGGGTTCAGAAGAAGAGTGTGTCAAAAAGTGCAAAAGCCAGCCAACCGAACCAGGTACGGCCTAATGATGCTTTTTGGGATTATTTTTGGGATTACTAAACCCACTTTTTTTAATCCAGTGTTTTTCCTCGAATCCAGCACTTTTTGGATTTAGATGCACCAAGGCCAACAAATTACCAGAAATAAGACATAAAAGTAATCTTGAAAGTTTATTAGTCATTACTCAGTGTATATATATCAACCAAAAGTACATAATAGTGCTGTAGCCTTTTTATTATAACTCTCTTATTACATATATACGCATCAGCGATTACCGTATCAAAGATACAAAAAAGAGTTTCTGCGTTCTAAATATTGGTGTTAAGTTTTTCTGTAAAGTCTGGGTTGGGGCTGCCCAGGTGCGAACTGAAGTGTTGACGTCCGGGGCCAACAAAACCTAGGTTCGCATATTGCCACGAACCAAAACTACCCCAAAATCCGGAAACGATCTGGTATTATCATAAGGCAACTATGTAATGATGACGTTATTTTTAGTCTTGCATGTCACACCGTTCAAATTAGCATGCGAAATAGCAAAAACAACCCGTTTTTGACTTTATTATACCGGTATCAAAAGTATTAATAGCCAAGTATCATATGTATTTACATATATCAAAAGTATTAAAAAAGAATCAAAATAACAGTAGTACCTCAAGTGCTGTGTATAAAAATCATCTACTGCAATACAACAATACAGTACACTACACCACATTACCACAATACTATATAAAACGTCATCAAGTACTTATATTTTGAGCTTATTCTCATTCTATACGCATTCGGAATATATAATTACCAACGTTCCGTGCACTTGAAATGTTATCTATGTATCAAATAGTGTCTAACACCCTAAAATACTCGCTCGAACTTATGGCTAACTCTACTGTGAAGTTTCATATGTTACGCTGGGATTAACAGGTAAATTGCCAGACGCCGAGACCGCAGTGTGGCTCCCCTGACCCAAAGATAGGGCCTACGTCTTTCACTGACCCCAAAAACTACACCAAAGGCCCAAAACGCTGGGAAACCTAACTACTTACATCACTAGGAAAACTACAGTAGTGGCGTATAATTATATTTATTAATGTACATAAAAATAACATTCAGAAAACAAGGCGCAAAACGGAGATGAACGGTCACAGTCGAAAACAACACAACACGCCGTCGGGAAAATTTTTTACAAGTTCTTTATTAAGCTAGACCAAGAGTACATAATAGGAAGAGTATGACACTCTTCCTATTATGCCTACGGGCGTGCGTCCAATGCGCAGCGAGAAATAGCCCGTTTATGTACGGTTTTGAGGGGGGGGTACCCCCCCCTCAACTGAAGACCCCTTGCTCAACTGAGGGGGGGGTACCCCCCCCCTCAACTCAGCACCCCGCCGTCTTCAGTTGAGGGGGGGGGTACCCCCCCCCCTCATTTCAAGACACTGACAAGGACTTTTGTTGATGTGCTGAACTGAGGGGGGGTACCCCCCCCCCTCAACTGAAGACGGGGTACTGAACTGAGGGGGGGGGGTAGCGCAAAGACTTTGTCAGTGTCTTGAAATGAGGGGGGGTACCCCCCCCCTCAACTGAAGACGGGGTGCTGAGTTGAGGGGGGGGGGGTACCCCCCCCCCTCAGTTGAGCACGGGGTATCGAACTGAGTAGGGGGTACCCCCCCCCCTCAGTTGAGTACGGGGTCTTCAGTTGAGGGGGGGGTACCCCCCCCTCAAAACCGTACATAAAAGGCCTATTTCGCGCTGCGCATTGGACGCGCGCTGCTAGGCATAATAGGAAGAGTGTCATACTCTTCCTATTATGTACTCTTGGCTAGACGCATCAATTTTGAGAAATATGAGTAAGATAACCGTTTGTTTTCAGAAAGTTTTATTAGACACGTATTTTAACTACATCCTTTTAACGTTCAATTCACGCTTGTTAGACATACTTCACACTTCTAAGTGGCAAATGAGAGCGTGACATTTTAAGGCGCTAATCAGAAGGACAAAAGGCAGCGGATCACCAGAATCAGTTTCAGCCAATCTTTCACTCAACATTGGTTTGCTTTCAAAGGTTGCGAGGACAGAATCCCCGACAAATGTCCCCTCTACGCCAGCGACGGAGAGTGCCAGACCAACCCCTACTTCATGAAGGTTCAGTGTGCCAAGTCGTGCAATTCTTGTGGAGCTACTTGTGAGACAAATCCTATGGGTGGGATTCACTGGGTGAAATGCATAAAGGCAAATGTCTTACGTTAAAACCAGTCTATTGCGTTCTTTTTCAGTAATTTAGAACATCGTAACGAAAAATTCTACACGTAATTCGTTAAAACGTTACTCTTAGACTGTGTTATGCAAGACTGAGCTGAGACTGCTTTTCCACCCACTGGGTCCCGTTTTACAAAACTGTCATCAGTGCCTTGTGGCACAAAACATTGATAAATTATCAGTTATCAGTAAATTACCAGTAAACTGTGTTGCACATATTTTACTGATCACTGATAATTATCAAATCAGTTAACAGTCATATATGAAATGCATTGGAATTTATCAGTAAATTACTGATAAGTGTCGTGCACCGCTACACTGATAACTGATAAAATTCACTGATAACTGATAAACTTTTGTGCAACGCGGCCCCAGGTGTTTATCTTGAACCTAGTCTAAGTCGAACATGTGATCGTATGAAATACGCATAGAATTTTTTATTTCGATGCTCTGTTTAATTTTTTATTCAAAAGCAACGTTTTAGATCCAGTCTAAGGCTAAACACTTTTTGTGAATCTCAGGTTATGTATGAGTCAACTCATACTCACAGTTATATGTCGCTTCAATCGCTAAAATTAGGAAAAAGTCATGCAGAAACTTGATGTTTTGTGAGTTTAAGTTTTACTCATGTAAGTGTTGTAAATGAGAATTAGGACCTCTGAGACTCGGGGGCTGTGGTGTAGTGGTTAGCATGCCTGACTTCGAAGCAGGTGGCCCGGGTTCGATTCCCGGCGCCTCCATTTCTTTCCTTCTTTCAAAAGTGGGGCATCTTCTTTCTTTCAACATTCTGGCGACCGTGACATAGGACGGAGAGGATAGGGCCGGGTCCTCAGGACAGCCCTATCCCCGAACCGTCTTCGGAGGTGGGTTAGGAGCCCCATGCCATGGGTTGAGGTTGGCACTTCAACCCTTTACGGTACTCGTGCTGTGTGCTGTATGACTGTGTAATAGCTTCTCTGTTATGGTCCCTCGGTTAAGGGTAAGCCGGAAAACCCTTAGTTTCGGTTAGGGGTGAACCGGAGAAAACCCTCGGTTTCGGTTAAGGGTGAGCCGGTTAAAACCCTAGGTATTGGTTGGGAATCGTTCTGGGTCGATCGAGAAACCCTGTGGTTGCGGGTGAGCCAGGAAACCCAGGAGTGTGGTGCAATTGAAGTAGGCTTGGAGGCCTACGTGTGAATGTGCTCCGCCCTTGAGGCATCGGGTTCGCCCCGGGAGCATGAGTATCGTCCGAGTATCGTTGCAGGGTCGCAACGATGTTCGAAGGGGGGACCCTGTTGTAAATGAGAATTAGGGCCTATGAGACTCGGGGGCTGTGGTGTAGTGGTTAGCATGCTTGACTTCGAAGCAGGCGGCCCGGGTTCGATTCCCGGCGCCCCCATTTCTTTCATTCTTTCAAATTGGGGCATCCTCTTTCTATTCAACATAAGAACGGACATATGGCTGTAAGTGTGAATGCCATAATTGATAAACGGCAGTCCTGTTTGAGATAGTAATATGTTGTTAGTTAATATCCTGTTTGGATTTCGTAATATGTTCCAAAACTTAGCTACATACCCGGCTGTTTTAAGAGAAGAGTATGACACTCTTTCCATTGGCCAGCTTGGCAGCGCGGTAGATCCGTGCACGTTAGTGATCAGAAAAGGTGCCAAACTGGACCCGGTCCCAAATGTACTAATGTACTATGGCCCAAACGGGCCCTCTAAATACCCATATGCGCAACTTCTAACTTTAGAATGGTCCCAAAAGGGTCCTGTTAAGAAAGCCATCAACCAATCAGATTTGGACCCGCAAAGAAGCAAGCTACCGTAATCTCACGTTGTGGGTGGAGCTAAAAGGCAGCTCAAATCTGATTGGCTGACGAGTTTGAAAAAGGGTTCTATTTTGGTACGTGCCGGCTCGGGCACGCTGCAGGTCAATTAAATACGCTGCAGGGCGGCAGGGTATAGTGCAAAATTCGTTTGGGCCCTAGTACCCAGAACCGGCACCCGTTTGGAACCATTTTTTACCACTTAAGCCGGTTCATACTTGTCCTTAAGAACATAGGGACAGGGACAAGGACAAATTTATGGCAGCTATTACGAAGCATTGACAAAATCGTTTCGTCCAATTGTTTGCATGCAAGCTGGCCTACAACAATACTTTCTTCCAATAAAAAGTTGGGTCATTTGGTTAAATAGTTTTCCTGGAATTGCTTAAGACAAAATGATAGGGACAAGGACAAGGATGAGTATGAACCGCGCTTTATGTGCAACACATCTGCGCGCTGTCAAGCTGGCCCAAGGGAAGAGTGTCGTACTCTTCGCATTATGTACTCCTGATCAAACAGGTTTACATCTAATGCGCGGCCTACTTATGTTAAGGCCTATGTTATGTAGATAGTTGCGCCACTTGAAGAAACGAAACGTGATTTCATTACGAAAAGAATAGATTTTGACTATCAAGAGTACATCAAGTAGTAGCAGAAGTCATGCCACTGAAATAAATAAGTGGCGCAACTATTTTTTATCAGACTTTAGTCCAGTCCGTTTAATCCGGTAAAGGAATGGGTCCATTGAAGTTTCAGTAAGAACTGCCGGTGGAAATATGCCCAAGCCGGGATGTGAAGACAAGAGGGACCTTTGCGGCTATTGGTCAAGTATCGGAGAATGCGAGTCCAATGGCAAATGGATGAGAAAAAATTGTGCGTTGTCTTGCAAGGTCTGCTAAAAACATGTCTGTGATTATGAAATAAAAACGAATGAAGCTTGTTTGTTTTGTCTATGATTGGCTTTGGTCGATTCTATACTTGTGAATGAGATATTAGCACCTGCGAGACTTGGGAGCTGTGGTGTAGTGGTTAGCATTCTCGACGTCGACGCGAGCGGATCGGGTTCGATCTCGGCAACACAAAATATTTATAAAAATACAAAAATTCATTATTCAAATGGCTTAGACTCAGACATAACCCTTTAATTCCCAGAGCTGCCATTTGGCACATCACGTGATGAATACCCAATCGGGGGCCATAAAACTTGATTTGTTCATTCTATTCAGCTGAACTGCAAATTGTTTTTTCAGAAAGCTTAGATCTTTATATTTAGTGGCCAAATTTTCATCTCAAAAGTAGTATTTTCTTCGTGACCTCATCAAGATTTTGGGTTGCGCCGCCAGCAGTCAACTTTGTATGCATCAGATACAACAAATGTTGTACTCTATTGCTAGCCTTCAATTATGGCAAGCGCACGACTTTTGTGTTAATACTCTAGGGGGAGGTAATATTATGCCTGAGCGATGGCGCAATTTTTTCACAAATTCTCAAATTTGAGCGCTTATAACGCAAAAACGGTGCGTCATAGACAATTAATCGACTGACTATGTTTTATGCGCCATTCATTTCTCTATCGAATGGTGGTTTCGCGATCTCTCTACGATGCACATAACTCGAGCAATGATCCAAAAACTAGAAGGTGTCAGAATCAGGCTGCCTGGCGCGAGATGCTCTGGGCATTAAAGGGTTAATTTTGCGTTTTGGAACACTTTATAAAGGTTTTTCACTTTCCATATTTGGTTGCAAAAGAAAGCTTACAGTAACAGCAGTTATATTTGCTGTTTTACCGACCGAAAATACATTAGCAAATACGAATCAGTCTGCATTAATATGAAGAGTACATAATAGGATTTGGTACATTATACATATCTATATATCTATCTGCATGCAAAGTGTGGTTCGGATTAGCATAAATGTCTCTGTCTGGGATAATATGCTGGTAATTTGTTAACAATAAACATAAACATAATGCTATTATGTGCTCTTGATACTATGTTATCGATTTGCGTCGTGATATTGTCGAAACACAGTTCGTTAAAAGTTCTGAAACTTTTTTTACTATCCCGGAGTCCTATTGCCTTTTTAATGACAATTTAAACGACAAATTAACTGAGAAGTCATTTGCGGAATATTCTAGGTATGTTGCAGTGTTAACTGTTCGAAAACTGTATAAAACAAGTTTATAAACAAGTTACTTTGTTATTTTTGTCGAATATTATGGCTATAATATCATTAATGTAAGTTTTTTCAAACACCAAACAATTTTACAAAACAAGTTTAAGAAATTAACTGTCATGTTAGTAAATTGCGCAATAAAGTAGGTTCGTAGTAAGTCATTTTGGAAATTAAGACGACCACACAGAAATATCTTTTGTTCTATAAACTTCTGAAACTCAAAAAATCCTACTCTTTTCGCCTCCAAGATTAATATTTTGACTGCGCAGGCAAAATTTGTTGTTCCACATTCGATGTAATCAAAAAATGTGTCTAGAATAATTATATCAACTAGAAATTTTGCAAAAAATACACAAAAGAAGTTGTCAATGGAAAATAAAGAAAATGGTGGGTAATTTGTCAACCATAGCCTACGGTGTCTGATAAATAATTGCCTTTAAAGTAAACCTTTATTGTAAAAAATATGTATAAGGATAGTCTATACTGTAAAAAGCAAAATATAACGGACAAGGATGATTTTAATATCAAATAACTTGCTTTAAAATGAATTAACATCTGCGTAGACTGTAAATGAGAACATTTTTGACTATCAATCCAAATTGGGCTAAAAAAGACATTAATTTAACTCCGGTATTCCTGATTCGTTGTTGTCGTTCTAAATTTTTTTGGTGTGCAAAACATCCTTCGTCTCCAAAATGCTGCGGGTTGCTGTGATTTTGCTGTTGCAGGTGATCGTTTTAGCAGGTAAATTAGAACAGTATTGATTAAATGACTGTAGGTATATATTATCTAATCTAATCTCATCTGCTAAACTGGAACAAGGACCAAAACAAAAATTTTAAGTATTGCGCCTGGAATCCAAAAAATGTCTAAAATCCGACAAAAATATCGGGAGGGAGGTTGAAGGATCAGCAACTTGACTAAAAAGAGATAAAAATCTGGGTTTTTGGCGAAAATTTCGATGACTGTACAAAATTTTAAATCGTTCGCATGTAATATGTATATAATGGAATATAGTCAATTCAGTGTAAAGTTTTTAAGTGCTTTAGTTTTGGAAGACCCTCGAACCTGGGTTTCCACTCTTTTATCTGTTCCTCTAAGCTTTTGCTGGCTTCGGTTATCTTGTCAGGTATTACTGAGTTGAATGAAACGGAGACCTAACAATTTATGTCATAGTTAAGGTAACATTACAAAACATTGTTTTTTACGCTGCGGCCTCAGGGCTCTGTCTTGCTGAAATTTCAGCTAAGCTAAAACCATGGTTTAAGAAAATCTACGGAATTCGTAACGAATCAGGCTATCTTTCGTAACGAAATTGTGTGCAAATTATATAAAAACGTACGTAAAACTATGGTTTAGTAAAACCATCTCTGTGAAATCCACCCGTAGTGTTTTCCGTTAAACGCAGAACTGCAATTCTCCATTTAAATAAACGGAGAAATAGAGTTCTCCGTTTAATTAAACAAAGAATGTTGGAGTTCTATTTTAGAATTCTTTCCAAAATAGTCGTTCTAAAATGTTTAGAGTTCTGCGTTTAAATAAACGGAAAAGTGTTAAACGGAGAGGTTTGAACGGAGAACATTTAAACAGAGAACTCAAACAGAGAGCTTAGAAAAAGAAGCATTTGACAACATCCAAGTTCTTCGTTTAAATTCAACATGAAAGGTTTAGAAAAATTGAAAATTGTTAACCAGAGGATTTTAAATGGAGAGCTTTAAACGGAGAACATTTTTTGAAAAATTGGGCCCAGACTGTTTTTTTACCGTTGTTTTCAGATGGGGAGACCGACGTATCTAATTTGATTTACTTTTGTGCCAATGATTGTAATATTGGGCCTCCGGTCGCGGACGCGCCTGGCTTTGCGACCCGGATGGAGTGTGAAAGCGCTTGTGTCGGAGGCGGAGGAGGTAACATAAAATATATATATATATATATATATATATATATATATATATATATATATATATATATATATATATATATATATATATATATATATATATATATATATATATATATATATATATATATATATATATATATATATATATATATATATATATATATATATGACACGATTTTAGAAAAAATCAACGAAATTGACCTTAGTTGCCAAAATTTCCCTTTTGTCTCCGAGTGTTTGGACTTGTAGTTAGTTAGTTGAGATTATAATACAAAAGTTATACATACAACTCGCACATGCACATGGATACAAATGCGTACATACACGTATACGCACATGCATGTCTACTAGTTAGCTGGTGTGCATCGCATCGTCAGTGTACCTACTACTGCAGTCAGCCTTCAATTCAAGGCACTGAAACTAAGCAGAATTTACTGCGATTTTGGATTCAGTGCGTTGACTGAAATTAGTAAGCACGGCCGGCGAGGCGGTCAAGCAAAGCGGTCTATTACTTTGCAACTTTTTAATGTCAGGAGCTTGTAATCACACATAAAAAAATATTTATTTTCTCATTGAACAATGTAGAATTTACAACTATTCCACAACTATCAATATTAAGCATATTCTTATTCTTTTTTTTAGCCGGTGTATACCAATGTGAAAACGAATGTATGCCAGGACCAGAAATTGCTGATACGAGGGGTTGGTCCACGCAAGAGGAATGTGTAAATATGTGTGGTAAGAAACAGAATTTTTTAAAGAAGCGGTAGCCACACAAAAACTCAGTATGAGCGCTATCGAAGGTGCCATAGGCGCGATTTGTAAAATATGGTTTTTTGAAAGCGCTAGATGCGCTATTTGCGCTATAAGCACTATCACAGGTGCTAAATACGCTAATTGAGTTCAGCGCTTTTTTTCTCAGAGCTACTTGCGTTATTTGGGCTACACGCGAAAAGCGTACAGCAAAATGAGCCAAAAGGGATTTGAATCCCCTATCATTTGTTTTAATTTTTACTATTGTATTAAAAATATGACTAATTTTTCTTACTAATTTAGTTACTTCAAAAGTACGCTGTCCGTAAACTTAATTACCAATTCAGTAACTGAAGATAATAAATGATTGTGTCATCCATAGGTAAATATAGTTGCATTTTGAACAATACAAAATTATCACATAGACATCGATTTGAAACTAAAAGACCGTTTATTTTTAATTTCAGATGTGCACCAGTGTCAAAACAATTGCGAGCCAGCAGCGCCAGGACAAGTTATCGCAGATACGCGTGGTTGGTTTTCAAAAGGGACGTGTCTTCAAGAATGTGGTACGAAACTCGTTTTCTAAAAAAACTGAGAAATTGATTTATCTCAGAAATTTTCAAACTCCAAAAAATAAGAACTTCATCACAAAAAAACCATATTTTTGTCATCAGCAGTGCAAGAAGCGTTAGCAAAGAGTCAGAAGTTAGGTAGTCGATTGAGATCACCAGCCCGTTTCAATAAACTCACAGGTGCACAAACTTGTGGGCCTGTGAGGGGGCCGCGTAAAAATACTATAATTGATTTACCATATTTTAAAAATACTATAATCGATTCACCATATTTTAGCCAAAAAACTTTTAAAAAACAAACAATCAGCGTTTATCGTCCTTTTTCACAAACTTGGTTTTTGGTGCTTACTCACATGGTTATTGTCCCAGGTAACTGATATAGCAACCTTCACTAAAAAATGGGAGATTTTGAAACTTTGTTATATTTTTTGGAAAAATGGCTCAATTTACATAGCTCTTGCCCCAAAAGTTTCTTAGTTACATTTAGCTTACTTTAGCAATCAGTTTGTTGCTATGATGCGACAAGTTTCGCTAAATAATTTAAAAATCGTCCGTTTTTTTCGATAACATTTTCAGTAAAAAACGGGATTTTTTCAAAAATAAAACGGAGGTCAAGAAACACCATAACACTGCATAAACTCAACTTATTACAACTCATACATCAAGAAAAATTATTTTTATTCGTCAACAACATACGAAAACGCTGGTCATACATGAAATTTTTGAATTTTTGAAAAAAATGCGAACTGTCTTAAGTGAAAATAGCAAACTACGAATTCACTTCTCTAAACATAGTCAAACTCAATTTCTAACCATCAATAGTGTTAAAAAATTTATTGTAAGAGTCGTGTGTGCAGTAAACAGCAAATTCTACTTCAAATTTCACACAGGTTTTGCTGGTCAACGCTCTGGCACTCGTCATAGGTTGGTCCGCATGGTCCGTTGCTTGCAAGGGGTCAAAAATAAAATATTCCGGTCACAGTTTCTATGTCTGGAACCGTGAGCCACTCGTAAGCGCCATACATGTAGTGGAGGGGATGGGGGAAATCCCCTAAAAGAATTCGGTCCCGAGGGAGGGAGTAGGGGTCCCTCTAAAAAGAAAACGGGGAAGGTCCCGGTGGGAGTAAAATTTTGATCAAAATTTGAAAAAATCGGCATTTTGTTGTAAAATTTAAGCAATTTTTACCAAAAATTTTGCCAGAAAATGTAAAATTCTGTGTTGCTTGTTCAAAAAACGGTAAAAATTGCGTCATTTTTGGGAGAGGGGGGTCAAAAGTGAGTTGACACTGGGGAGCGGGGGTCCCACCAAGGAGGAAGGGGTACCCAAATTTTTTGGTGCTGTTACATGTATGGTATGCGCGTGATTCCTTCAAGGCGAGGGGCAATTTAGACTCGAACATGTGATGGGCCTTTGTACACTTTCCTATGCTGCTAAATTGACCCGATCTCCACGCGTCCACAGCCAGTTTGACCAAACCATTTATTCCAAGGCTTATCCTTCTTCTTATAGTAATAATAATTGGAGGAAGACATTATGTATAAATGTGATCCAAACATATAGTAAAATTTCCGTTTTTTTAAAGAAAATTTCACGAAAAAAACGGAGGCTGTAACACTTACTACACAGTACGGGGAGGGGTAAGTTTGTTACAAAACATGTAAAGTTGTTCAGATTATCATTGTGGTAAGCTTGGGAGTTATTAAATGTATTTTCATCAAAATATGACACTTTGACCAAAATTTCTCAGGTCGGCATATAGACAAAATTTTTGGGAGGGTTAAAATATTTCACCACAATTTTTTGAAAAATACGTTTGGAAGCTTCTGTACCTTTTCAGAGCAAAGCTTAGTCTTTTTTCTAGTTTCCCTGTGCAGCTTTTTGCAACATATGGTTTGTGAAAAAAAATCCACCCGTACGTAAAAATACACAACAAAGTACGTTGACAGGACAGTAACATCAGTTGTCTGGCCGTAGAAGTAGACCTTGAAGCTACTTCACGATCCGGACATGATGGCATTATTTTGAAATTAGCACATTCAAAAATTAAAAAGTATTTTTAATCTTCTATTCGTATTTTACATCAAGTTTAATGCATTAAAGAAGTCAACAATATTTGACTGCTTTATAATGGCACTTATTTTAAGAACTCAATATTTGTCCCTTTCACCTCCTTGTCTTAGCTATCAAAAAATTTCAAGCTGACTAAAAAATATGTTGCAACTGCAAGTACACACACTGAAATACGTATGTATGTAAGCTCAGTTGATGAAATTTAGACAATAAATAAACTCAGTAATTAATCAACAATGAATAGGTTCTGTCAAAACGCGTGCAAGTTAGGCTGCGAAAAGCAGCGTAAAGACCTGTCGGCACTGCGGTGCCGACATGAAAAACATATTGAAACCCGATTCACAGGCACCTGTGGTTACAAGCCACGGGCCCACAAATTTGTACTTGTGGGCCTGTGAGTTTATTGAAACGAGCTACAGGCGAGCCTATTCTCAGCGTGTAGAACTCTGTAGAACGTTCAGAAAAATAAACGGTATTCTGAAAGGCTGTTTAAATTAATCAGTGGTTGATCTTCTTAAAACTTTAATTGAAACTAGACCTCAATAACCGCTTCAGAACTTAGGTATAGACGTCAATGATCGCTTCAAAAACGCATTCTGACTGAAATATTCGGTCTCACAGGAAAATGCGACCCCGGAAAATTCCGCCCAGGACACATTTTTCGGTAAAATCCGCCTTCGGTAACATTTTGTAGAAAATCCGCCCGCTATTTGAACTGTTTTCTAGTATATTTTACGGAGCGGATGCTCCCACGACAAAAAACTACTGAGTTTTGATTTTTGAAAGCATTTTTACTAGTTTGTTGACTTGAAAGGAACTTTCCAAAAAATAACGTTTAATAAATGTTAAAAAGTACACATTTTGTCATGTAAATATTTTTGTCTTTTAAACAATATTATCAGTATTATTAATCTTTTTGGTATACATTTTAGTTAAAAAAAGCATTGACCTCAAAAACGCTTGAAAAACTTTTATCTAAAAAAAGAAATATCTGTCGTATTTGTAAAAAATAATTTTTCCAACAAGAATCTATCAGAAATAAAAATATCAAAAAAATTAAAAATTTGGAAATAAGAATTATTTTTTTTTGGATGTTCCAGCTTCTAAATTAAAAAATTCATCATGTCGAGCGTTTTGTATAAAAATGAGAGTTAAATCGTAAAGGGGCCGATTTTCTTAAGGGGGGTGATTTTACTACAGCTTTCCGTGGCTATTTTGGCGATTTCCAAAACGATGAAAACAAAAATAAAAATATTGCTGATATACGGAAATCAAACCACCTCTTTTCACTTACAACGCGAACGCTCTGTGAGCCAAGCCATAGCCGGCGATAACGGCTATTACTAGTCAAACCACGGCTTTAGTGCGAATAGCCGATTCTCACTGCATTTCTTCTGTAGTTTTATGAGGCTTCTACGTACCCCTTATGTAGACTTTTGATTCAAGCACACACTAAAATTAGCTGAATACACGATGGAAGGGGGTGGTGATTCTCCTGCCAGTTTTAATGCCTGTGTGCAAGCCGTAAGTGCAAGATGGTGCAGATCAAAACGATGGTTTCCGTAGATGCATACAGGAAGTAAGAGGGTTTTTACCACCCTCCCCCACCTCAGGGGGGGTTCAGCACCACCCTCAGACAGTAAGCAATCAACGAACCCACCCTCAACTACTCACCCCTTCCCTCTGATAACCAAAAAAGTGCAAAGTGCACCAAAACTGAGTAAGAAATCAAAAAATTTCGGCTGCGGTCAAAAAATGCCACAAAAATGTGTTACAAGTAAAAAAGACTAAACTTTAGAGATTATCGCTGAAATTTTAGCAAAACCAGGACCAAATTCTTTTTGTTGAAGGTCGGGCATCCCCCCCGCTCTTACATCTCTGGAGGTTATAATATAATATATGCTATATGTGGCTAAAGTGCATCAAAAAAGGAAACGTGCAAACTTAACGGAAGCACATGTCTGCATTCAATATCTCAGGTCACAGCTGAACTGAATTTATGCGCTTAGCTGCGCTTAACTGAAAATAAAATCAGTTTTGACGCTTAACTGATAATAAAATCAGTTTTGATGCTTAACTGAAAATAAAATCAGTTAATTGATTTAAATCAGTTTTTGGAGCCTAAATCAGTTAAGTTATCAGTTAAAGTTAAGACTCAAAATAATTTCAGTTAAAGTTGAAGTTAACCCCGAGAAATTAAATCAGTTATCAGTTAACTTTAACTGATAACTGTTTTAAAAAAAGTTATCAGTTATCAGTTAACTGAAACAGCTCTAGTTCCCATGTTTTTTTCTAGCCTTTTCCTAGGCGAGATAGGCGGTTTGCTAAGTAGGTCAAATGGTAATCAGTAAAAAATAAATTTGTATAAATAACGAGAGGTTCCAATGTACCTTACGTTGTATGTAAATGTAAATGTTCTTAATGTACCAATCTATGGTATCTATGGTATTAAATGTTTAAAAAGGAGTTTTCAAAAACAGCAAAAAAGACCCTGAATGGAAACCAACTGTTTATTAAACCAAGAGTGCATAATAGAAAGATTTTTACACTCGCCCTATTGTGCCTTTGGGCTTGCGTCCAATTCGGAGCGCAAAATAGCCCTTTTTGTACAGTTTTGAGGGGGGATACTTCCACACTTCAAACAATGTATGGTTTTGAGGGGAGGGGGTAATGCTCTCACTTCAAGATATTATGAAAGGTCTTTCAAAGTGTTTAAAATTAGGGGGCTACTACCGTTATTTTAATAATGGAATTTATTTTTAATATTAATATTAATATAAATACAATTCGTAAAATATTTTTAATTTAATATTAATATAAATAAAGTTTGCAATTTATTTTCAATTTAATATTAATATAAATGCGATTCCTGAAATATTTTTAATTTAATATTAATATAAATAAAATTCTCAATTTATTTTTAATTTAATATTAATATAAATACGAAAATTTTCGATTTTTAATATTAATATTTCCAAAATTATTGGTTTTAGGTAGTGCAAAAAACACAGACATTGCAAGCAAATGCAATAATGTGCACCCTCGTCATAAACAGTATACTTCAGTGACGCTATAACGTTCTCGAGGCACTCTCTTCACCTTTACGATTCAACCTTCCTTAATCCTTCGCCCTTTTGTCGCTCAAGACTATCACAGTTCCACCACATTTTCTGTGTCACTTTACAGGTGCGATGTCTTTGTGGTTCCTGCGTTTTTGTCGTTCTGTCATTATTTGTCCTTGTCCGAGGGCAAGTTTTGGCACCCCAAGTAATAAATACTCAATCTGGTCCACAAAACTTGGCTAGTTTACTCTAGTCAACTATCTAAAAATCACAGGGTTCTTTCTGGAAGTTCAGTTCTTTGTGTTACGTATCCCAGTACTGGACCAACTGCCAGATATGTACAGCTCCTTGGGGCAACGACATCGACAAGGTTAGTCACTCATGCACACGCTCTAACGAAACTTAAAAGCAAGGAACATTGATCCACAAAGTTTCAGGGGTCTGGGGGCAGTCCAACCGGACACCTTAATCTAGATAAAAGTGTCCCCCGGAAACTTTTATCTGGATGAAAGTGTCCCCCCGGACACTTCTGTCTGGATAAAAGTGTCCCCCCGGACACTTTTATCTGGATAAAAGTGTCCCCCCGGACACTTTTATCTGAATAAAAGTGTCCCTCTTTAGATAAATGTGTCCCCCCTCCCGGACACTTTTATCCAGATAAATGTGTCCGGGTGGACACTATTATCCAGATAAAAGTGTGTCCGGGAGGGGGGCACATTTATCCAAGAGGGGACACTTTTATCCAGATAAGTGTTACGGGGGGATACTTATTAGTGTCTGGGGTAGACTTTTATCGAGATGAAAGTGTCCGGGAAGACAAATTTTTGGGGGTACACTTTTATCCGTGACAGGGGGAACCCTTGTGTAATATTTCAGTCGAAAAAAATTTGGGGGGTGAATCCCCCTATCCCCCCTGGCTACGCCCCTGGAGAACCCTACATTTAGTATTTACGGCACAAAAGAATCCTAGGGCCTATTCCTTTACCGGATTAAAGGGTTAATTTGAATCGGACTAAACAGTTTAAAAATTATGCTGAAAAAAACCAAAACTCCAAAACCTCAAAATTAAACGGACTTGCATTTTATCACGCTGTTTTCTAGTCGGACTAAACGGATTTAACTACATATGCACGCTAATGTTAAGCGGGTATGTTAAATCCGTTTAGTCCAGTAGTAGTTTTGGAATGGGGTCAGACTAAAATTAAACCGCTGACATATTTTAACTCGTTTAGTCCATTTAACCCGATTTGCCATTCCTAAACCTCGGCCTAAAATAAGTCCAGTCCGTTTAATCCGGTAAACGAATAGGCCCTCAGTGAACAGTAAAACACCAGCAGGGGATGCCGTGTGGGTGTCAATAGGGAAGTTCAGGGGAGGTGAGACTTAAACGGTTAATTTTGAATAGAATTTGAAGAGGTCCCAAACACAAAAATTCAATCCGAAAGACTCCGTGCTAGGGTTGTTTTGATTTTTGATGCAAATCAAATCAAAACTATATAGTTCAATGCAGGGGTCTGGGGGCAGTAGCCACCAGAAAAAAAGTTGAGGAAAATTTTGATTTTTACGCCAAATTTGGTCAATTGGAGACCGGACCATAAAAACCATTGGGGGGTGTTACGGATAATAGTGTCCCCCCTAAAATTTGTCACACCCGGACACCTTTATATGTGGGCCCCCTCCCGGACACTTTTATCCAGATAAATGTGTCTGGGGGGACACTATTATCCGGATAAAAGTGTCCGGGAGGGGGGACACATTTATCCAAGAGGGGACACTTTTATCCATATAAAAGTATCCGGGGACCGGGGGACAATTTCATCTAGATAAAAGTGTCCAGGGCGACACTTTTATCTAGATGAAAGTGTCCGGGGGGACAAATTTTTGGGGGGACACTTTTATCCGTGACAGGGGGAGGGGATTGGGAGGGACAGCATTGGTTCCAGTTTGTTACATCTGCGATGCCCCTCCCCCGGGCACAACAAAACAAAAAACAAACCCCGCGCCCCCCCCCCCCGCAGGAAGCCCCCCCACACAAAAAAAAAAAAAACAACCCACACAACACCCCAGAACACACGAGCTACGCTGTATTTAAAATAATATTAAAATTGTATAAAATGCATTTTTAATATTAATATAAATGCAGCGTGTCAGTTTCTGCATAGGCATATACTTGTCTTGTATATGCCCAGCCGTTATTAAAAAGAATATTAAAAATAAAGTGCTTTTTAATATTAATACGGCCAATTTATTTTTAATTTAATATTAATATAAATACAAATGTTAAAATATTTTTAATTTAATATTAATATAAATAAAACTCTCAATTTATTTTTAATTTAATATTAATATAAATACAGTTCGTGAAATATTTTTAATTTAATATTAATATAAATAAAATTCTCAAATTATTTTTAATTTAATATTAATAAAAATATTAATATTAAAAGTATTTTAAATACAGACTTTTAATATTAATATTAATTATTAAAATAACGGTATCTACAACCTTTGTCCGTTCCGTTTTACCATTTTTTTAATACAGTACCGATTAAAATTAACCTTCCTTGCTGCCGGCTGCAGCAGCAGGGCGGCAGCAACAACTTTGAGAACGAGAATGAATGTCATTGTAGTGGTCCAACTGTAGCTTGTTGACATGGTGGTGGTGGTGTTGTCAGCGCTGCTCTGTTCGGCTCCTGGCACGCCTTCCCCACAACACTGAGCTACATAATAAAGTGTGCCATTCGGGCAATTAATTTCAGCGCTTATCTTGCAGCCATAACCTTTGCTTCAGCTTTATTACCGTACACACCAAAGCTTATACGTGGTAGACAGTAGACTCTAAGGGCCTTTTCACAAATTATATTAACTGGATTAGATTAACTAGATTAACTTCATAGCTCAGCATAGGATTAACGTAAATTCATAAAATTTAGCAAGCAAATGAAGATGACATGGTTTAGTGGTTCTGCAAAGTTTCATGAACTTTCGTCCATTTAATGCTGCGTTACTTAAGTTAATCTAGTTAATCTAATCCAGTTAATATAATTTGTGAAAAGGCCCTAAGCACACGCACACAACCCGTGTGCACAGGCACTAATGTTATGTTGTTATTAATACTAATAAATAATTCAGGGTGTTTTAAAGGAATTTCTCTAGTCACCATTAGTGCCTTATAGGGGCATTTGACGGGAGCCTAGAATTCAGTTTGATTAGTAGAGAGCTGAGTTAGATTAGTTTAGGTTGTATTCAAGGCATTATGTTGATTAACTTTTGTTGTTCTATCATATTGCAAACCGTCTGTCTATGTACCTACTATGGTCTGCTTGTTGATTAAAGAGCATGAAATAATCGTTACAGTAAGCAGGGGGTTAGTTGCCCAAGTATTAGTAACGTTTTTCATGTTTCTAGTGCTGTTTTTTGAAGTTTGAAGTTTTCATGTTTCGACCTATCACCCCGATTTCGCGGTGAAGTCTAGTATACCCCCCCCTCCGAATCTCCTGATCAAAAAGAGTCGCTGGGATACCGCCTTTATGCGTTCCCCCCGTTCTGTTCATTAGCCGCGCGCACCTTAGTGATATGTTGATTAATTCTTGTAAAGGACCACGAATGTTTGTATACATTTATGTTGCGTGTGTTAATATAATTTATTGGGCCGGATACGGTAGATGTGGTAATATTTGTCTTTGTAGGTTGGATTTGATGACATGCCTGAGGCAGTTCATGATGGCTGATGGACTGAAGTCAGCTAAGCTGTTAAAAGTAGCTTACAGGTTTGTTTATACAGTACAGCTGTTTCGGATGGGA
>JASANF010013895.1:0-13452 GCA_030248245.1 Trissonchulus sp. WLG1_4
TGAGACAAGCTGCTTTGTGATTGAGCCATTGAGCCAAGATACTTTGCGGTTGAGCCATTGAGCAAGCATACCTTGAGATTGAGCCATTGGGTCTGAGCCAAGCTGCTTTGTGACTGAGCCATTGAGCCAAGATACTTTGCGGTTGAGCCATTGAGCCACCATACCTTGAGATTGAGCCATTGGGTCTGAGCCAAGCTGCTTCGTAACTGAGCCCTTGAATCAAGATACTTGAGATTGAGCCATTGAGTCTGAGCCAAGCTGCTTTGTGACTGAGCCATTGAGCCAAGATACTTTGCGGTTGAGCCATTGAGCCACCATACCTTGAGATTGAGCCATTGGGTCTGAGCCAAGCTGCTTCGTAACTGAGCCCTTGAATCAAGATACTTGAGATTGAGCCATTGAGTCTGAGCCAAGCTGCTTTGTGACTGAGCCATTGAGCCAAGATACCTTGATGTTGAGCCATTGAGCCAAGCTGCTTCGTGACTGAGCCCTTGAATCAAGATACTTGAGATTGAGCCATTGAGTCTGAGCCAAGCTGCTTTGTGACTGAGCCATTGAGCCAAGATACTTTGCGGTTGAGACATTGAGCCACCATACCTTGAGATTGAGCCATTGGGTCTGAGCCAAGCTGCTTCGTGCCTGAGCCATTGAGCCAAGATACTTTGCGGTTGAGCCATTGAGCAAGCATACCTTGAGATTGAGCCATTGGGTCTGAGCCAAGCTGCTTCGTGCCTGAGCCATTGAGCCAAGATACTTTGCGGTTGAGCCATTGAGCCACCATACCTTGAGATTGAGCCATTGGGTCTGAGCCAAACTGCTTTGTGACTGAGCCATTGAGCCAAGATACTTTGAAGTTGAGCCATTGAGCCAGCATACCTTGAGATTGAGCCATTGGGTCTGAGCCAAGCTGCTTCGTGCCTGAGCCATTGAGCCAAGATACTTTGCGGTTGAGCCATTGAGCCACCATACCTTGAGATTGAGCCATTGGGTCTGAGTCAAGCTGCTTCGTGCCTGAGCCATTGAGCCAAGATACTTTGTGGTTGAGCCATTGAGCCACCATACCTTGAGATTGAGCCATTGGGTCTGAGCCAAGCTGCTTCGTAACTGAGCCATTGAGCCAAGATACTTTGAGGTTGAGCCATTGAGCAAGCATACCTTGAGATTGAGCCATTGGGTCTGAGCCAAGCTGCTTTGTGTACTGACTGAGCCATTGAGCCAAGATACTTTGCGGTTGAGCCATTGAGCCACCATACCTTGAGATTGAGCCATTGGGTCTGAGCCAAGCTGCTTCGTAACTGAGCCATTGAGCCAAGATACTTTGCGGTTGAGCCATTGAGCCACCATACCTTGAGATTGAGCCATTGGGTCTCTGAGCCAAGCTGCTTTGTGTATTGAGCCATTGAGCCAAGATACTTTGAGGTTGAGCCATTGAGTCACCATACCTTGAGATTGAGCCATTGAGTCTGAGCCAAGCTGCTTTGTGACTGAGCCATTGAGCCAAGATACTTTGAAGTTGAGCCATTGAGCCAGCATACCTTGAGATTGAGTCATTGGGTTTGAGACAAGCTGCTTTGTGATTGAGCCATTGAGTCAAACTTAGGGGGGGCCTTTCATTTTCTGATTTTTTTTTTTTTTTTTTATGGTATTTATCAAATCGAAGGCCCCACAATCTAAAAATGAAAAATAGTATAAAAGTTTATATTTTTTTTTTATAAAGAAACAAAACCTACAAATATTTAATAAAACATTTTTTAATTACTAGAATGCTTAGTAGTAAAGCATTCTAGTCTAGTAATTCTCTATAATTTGTTTCAGCCAGTTATGTGGCAAATCGCTTTGGACTGCTATAAACTATAAGAATAACGGAACGGGTATGTTTATTTTATATTGCACCTTCATCGGCTGTGTCCTCCAACTTTTGGCGGCTTACACTTATATAAATTTAATTTTTTTACATAATTGGTGTGGATTTAGCGCTAACATTTAAAAAAGGTTTACTGTTTTTATATTAAGTACCTACAAATTAACTTAACAATTGAAACTTTGGGTAAAATTCAGAAAGATATGTAGGTTGAAACGGCATTGTACGTGTAGTAAAACCATGACCAATTAAAGTGGGGTTAACAAATGATGTGTGCAGATTTGTCGTGGCACGAGGGCGGCCAATGCCTGGACCACGTCAGCTACAATCACCAGGTGTACGCAGCGGACCCAGATCTGGACCAGGACACGCTCTACTGCGTCTTCTACGACTGGGACTCGGACTCGCTCACCCGGGACAAGTGCACAGATGACAACAACATCAAGTCCCAGCTCTGCCATAAACCCAGCTTCTCTGTCGCCACCGCCTCATGCTGTGCGCATACACTTGTTGTTATTATTGTATCATTTACTATTCCTTGCATTTATGTATATATATTGCGTTGACACATCTCAGCTTTCAGCGCGAAGATTGTGAGAGCTAGGGGTTCGCATCGCAGCTCCCGCACCTTTTCAGAAAAGGCCATGACAAGAATCCAGCCAGTGTTTCGGTAAAACTGCACGTGCGGACTAGTGCCTGTTGACCACTACAAGAACCTGGCCAGCGACGTTGGTAGTTGGTTAGGTTAACCCAGTAGAAATTTCTACTACCATTTACACAGCGGCTGTTTATTGCAATTTGTAGGATGCGCCTTCCGACTACACTGTGCGCTGACCGCGGTTAGGTTGCATTTGTAAGGGTTGGTTTGTTTCAGCGACTTGCGTGAGTGAGCCGCCGACAGTGGCCCAGGCGACCTTCGAGACTACCTTCGCCTTCGGAGACAGCACGGTGTATTACGAAAGCAGCAGTGCCACCTACACTTGCGGGGCTGGCTATGCCCTTCAAGGCGCCAAAACATTAGTTTGTTCTTCCCCCAAAGAAAGCAATCAGGCCGAGTGGAAACCGCTACCGCCCACCTGCAAAAGTAAACACAACAATAACAACAAACTAGCACAAACAAGTCTGCTGTGCTACTGTGCTGTGCAAATAACAGTCCCTGTTTGTCGGCGTACGATGAGCATCATCCGTCGGGAAAAGTGACCAAGGTTGGCCGGAAACTGACGAGCAAAAACTTTTCTTAAAAAGTGCTCCCAAACACATTTTCAACGCACAAAAGAAAAGCTGAAGATTTTTTGTTCGCCATTTTCCGCGAATTTTGGTCACTGGTCACGAAATTGGTGACTAAGCTAGTGACTGATTTAAGTTTAATTAATGATACGCATTCGACTCGTAAATGTGGCTACGATTGTTTGTAGTATAGCTACATATATGATATAATCTTTAATATCAATATATAAATGATATATTTTTAAGTGATGCAAAAATTCAACATTGCGTGAAACTTCGTAGCATTAGGTAATAGGTACATAACATAAAAAATCATGGTTTCCAAATCATAAAATATATTAACAACAGGTTGAAAAATTACCTGATAAAATGAAATTACTGATTAGCGAGATGAGTTGTTGGCAAATGTTTGGATTTAAAATTGAAAACATTCAAGAGGATGCCACTTGCTACCTTACAAAAAATACAGTAAATTCCATAAAAATTGTGTAGCTTCGATGAAGCAACAAAAACATTATTTTGTTCCTGCGACAAATGTAACGGGTGACGAGACATTTCAATCGTGCAATTTTAAAAACAAGAAATTTCTGAGAAACACATCGTGCAACTTTGAACGGCATTGATTTGTTTTGTAGAAATTTGCGCCAATACTGTTGTGCCGAATGGAGATGTGGTTGGGACGACGAACCCCATACTGGAAGGGGACTCGGCAGAGCTACAGTGCCACGCTGGATTCCAACCCTCGGCAGCCGCCACTCAGCTCACTTGCCAAGCCGACGGCACTTTTGCTCCGGACACGCGATGCATTAGTAAGGGCGAATTGCTGTCTAAAGTTTGATCAAACAAGGATGAACACTGAGACAAAAAAACAAAACAAGTGAATTCATTCCGAAAAGAACAAACTGCAGCCAGCAAACTACGTATGTATGTGAGTAGCGGCTGAAATCACGTGACCCTATGAGAGTCCGTTGTGTTGAAGAGCCATGCAGTGTTTGGACAGTGCCCAACGGACAGACCAATCCAGCCAGTGGCGAGGTGCAGCCCGGGGAGACCATCACTGTGACCTGCGATGCGGGCTACAATCTGCACGGCCAGGGACAAGCCACCTGCCAAGACCAAGGCACATTCGATCGCACTAAACCCCTCTGTTCAAGTCAGTACCACCCTTTGTAGCAGAGTTAGGAATCTATGACCAAATATTATGTGATGTTTGCTAGGATTCATTGATAGACACAAATACTAGTGGAATTGTGATTGTTTGTAATGTTTAGCTGCCCCGACCACCACAGCATTGCCAACCACCACGCCACCCCCAGTCACCGAGACCGTGTGCGGCAATGTTGTAAGTGCAAGAAAAGACTGCTATATCTTGATTTATAGAAGGTGCACTAAACATTGGTGCTTGTTAGACTGCTACCTTATTATTGAATACTGATCAACTTGCGAAAGTTGCATTGCTCCAACGAGTTCTGCTAATATACAATATTTTCAGGACACGTCTCTGATTACATTCGAGGGCTCCACGGAAACAGATTTGTTAGTAGTGGCTGCGTATTATTCCGGAAAAGTGCGCGGCCCGGCCAACATGACCTTGCCCAAACCCACACTGAAGAGCACTCAAGCAGTCAAAAAACAACTTGCCAAATTGTTTGATTTATTCGACAAAGAATTCGTGCGCCTGAAAGCTTATATCCAGAACGATTTCTTTATATCGCCCAAACCGCAAATTATTGACGCATGCACACAGCTGAAATATCCAGTAAGAAATTGACCAAGAAAACTGTCTGATATCAGTTGTTATATCATACCTGTCTTGAAATAACAGTGCAATAACTAACGACAATAACTAAGTGCACGCTGCTAGATTCACAGCGTGCCGTATAAGTTAGTTATAGCACTGCTGTAGGCGTGCATCTTAGTTATATTTCAAAACAGTTATAACTTAAGTGCATTATAATACTTTGTAGCGTGCACTCAGCAATCATTTGCACTGGTACGTGAAGCCCGCGTGCATAAACTCGTGCGCTGCGCGCACTCGTTTATGCACTTGGAGCTTCACGTAACAGTGCGTATAAATTACTGAGTGCACTCTGCATCGTGCTATAACCTACACTTAGTATACATATGTATGATTGGTGAATTTAAAAAATTTGTCAGTAGTGCTAATGATGTCGAAATTGTGCGAGAAATGCGGAAAGACACACGGCCGTAAAGATGTAATGTTAATGTATAAGAATCAATTTTAAGAGCAGTCGACAAAAACCATTTATGCCCTCCACATTGTCTAAAACTGCAGAATGTATTATCTGTGGCAGTGCCCATGCTTAATACGTTTTGTTACAAATCGACTTGTTTTTGCAGCCTCGACCACGCATGCCTTTGTTGGAGGGTCCAGAAGCCATTGTGGTTCGATCCCTCAGCGCCATTGGATGTTACTGGATCATCGGAATTCTGGGGGTTACGTTGATTTTACAGATACTCAACAGGTAGTTCGCAGGTTTACTCTTAAAATGTTATGATATGGAGTAGTTTAGGAGTGAGGTTGAGTGTAGATTAGGTGTACAATAGTGTGGATAATCAATGCTAGACGTAACTGCGGTTCCAGAAAGCTGATGGTTATGCTGAATTGAGCTGAATGGCACAAGTCACACCTGGCAGTCCTTATCTCGTGTTTAGCACCAAGATGCATTTCGTAAAATCAGGTAGGTATTCACCTGCAGAAATACCGTTATTTTAATATAGTTTTTGAATAACGAACCTCATTTTGTTACCATTAATATTAATAAAATAGCTAATTAATATAAAAAGTATTTTTATTAACAAATTTTAGTTTCGATATCCAAATTATAGAAGTAAGAGCCGAAGTATAAGTACTGGCACAACTGAATGTGATATTGTTTAGAAACTTTTCCTACGAAGGCTGTCTGCACATGTCGGAGGAGTTGGTGTTGATGGTGGCCCACGTGATCATCTTCACGCTCACCAGCCACTCGCTCAAAGACTGGGTTAGTCACACCTCACTGCGGAGCCACAGCGCAACAGCTCATATAGAAAAAGTCTGTCTGTCATAAGACGTGCTCCTACTCCTAGTACCCGGGCTCTGTTGAATGTCCATATGATTTCATTCTGTGTGTAATTAATTATGATGTTGAGTGTGGACTGTGGAGTGTGGACCTACTCGAACCTGAAAGACCTACACAGTACACGCACGCATGATTTTTGCATCACTGCAGACACAGCACAATATGCATAGTAACGTTTCACGTTAATGGTACGCTACCTAATTAATTTTTAACTAGGTTTTGGTTTTTCCCTACTGTACTCATTCTTTGGAGTAAATGGTAATAGTCCATGAGCCGAAAAGCTACTGTAAGTGTAAAAGGGTGTGATAAGTTTTGCGTACAGCAATCTCAGTATCAGCAATTTTTGACTCTGATGCTGCATCAATAAACAAAATTCTTTTTGATGTACATTTTTCATTTTAATCATCAAAAGACACTCATGACTCCAAAGCTCCACCCTAAAGTGCATACTAGTGGCTGAGATAGTGCAGTTGGTACCTTGCTGTGAAGCAACATTAGGCATAACATGGTTAAAGCAGCCATCTTTCACAGCAATAGCTGTTGTGTTGTTAGACCAAATGCAGCGTGGTGGGCGTGGTGCAGCAGTATCTGTTCTCCGTGCTGTTCCTGCTGCTGGCGGTCGATGGACAGCACACTTTCAACGTGGTCAGCAACGTCATCTCCTACGACTCATGGCTTCGCATCACCCTCACCCTACTGTTTGTCTGGGGTTCGTCACAACTGACCAGTCCTCACACACACACACACACACATATACACACACACACACACACACACAATCATCAGCAGTATTCATATTACTGAAGGAGAATAGATAGTCTATCAGCTTCGAAACTGCGTGCTGATCCGTTTGTCCACAATCTAGACCATCGCGAAGGGGCCTATTTGAACGACTCCTAGCCCAAGTTAAGTTAAGGGCAGTTGTTCATCTTCAACGACCAGCCCAAATATGAGATTAATTACTATGTCGCTCCTCAATATGTAAGCCTTAATCCCGGTTCATACTTCGTGTTTTGTTTTTTGTGCTTTAGTGTTTTGGCTTTGTGTTTTCACCCAGTGTTTTGTTCTTTTCTGTCCATGTCCGAAAGTTGTGTTTTTGCTTGTGCTTTTGTGTTTTGTGTTTTATGCTTTTGATTTTGTGTTTTCAGACATAAAAATTTTGTGTTTTTGGAATCATGTTGAACATTTGTTTCATTTTCAGAGCGCTTTGGTGTTTTTGTGCTTTTGTGCTTAGCACTATCTAGTTTATACTCAAAAGCACATCAGCACAAAACACACGTCACGTGTTATCATGTAATCAGACTAACCAGTCAAATGTTAACTGATGAACCCTATATATACTTGAAAAATATTTGTTTGTACATTGTTTTCTTTATTAATCAGTCTGACGTCACATTTTTTTAAATTTTTATCAAAAAGTTTATTTATAAATTATTTAATTTAAAAAGTTTCACTGTTTAAAAATACTCTAAAAACTCGATAAAGGGTAAAACTCTGAGAAAATAAAAAATTTTCGTCTATCTGTATTACATAGTATTTCAGAAAAAAAATTTAACAAGAACAAAAGGCAATTTTGATTGGCTAAACACAAAAACACATACAAGTTATTTTGATTGGCTAAACACAAAAAACACACTTTGAAAAGATGAACATTGCCCATATTTTGAAAACACATCTAAAACACACCCAAAACACAAAAGCACAAATCAAAAACACTAAACACAAAAGACGAAGTATGAACCGGAAAACACAATAGACAAAAGCACAAAACACGAAAACACAAAAACACGAAGTATAACTGCAAAAAAACAAAAGCACAATTCAAAAACACAAAACACAAAAACACAAAGTATGAACCGGAGAACGAAGTATGAACCGAGAAAGCACAAAACACAGAGCACAAAAGCACGAAAACACTAAAACACAAAACACGAAGTATGAACCGGGCTTTATGCACATTGATCTACACATTGATTTGTGTAGATTACAGTAAACAAACACAGTTTTCTTTTATTTATTATTTTAGCTTGTGCAGTGTAGTGCAAGTGTAACCTTTGTGCTCTGTGAGTGTCTGGCTGGAGTGATCTGTTTCAGGAGCCCCCGCCATGATTGCTGTGACCATGGGAGCTCTACTGTTCAGACGCTTTCCTGCCGCATATTCGTAAGATAGCTAGCCTTTGGAAATGTGTTAGTGGGAACACTCCAGCACTAGCCATTCAGCCATGAAGCTATACCATGTTGAGATATGGTCAACCACGCAATTGTTTATGTCCAACTCTAGAACTGGGACGCAAAAGTTGTGACAATAACCATTAACGAACTGAGTGAGTAACTTTTCCACACAACCATCGAATTCATCGATCGATTTATCCATCGATTCACACAACACAGCAATCGAAAATTGCCTAATAATTAAATATTGGGGTCTGCAGTGTTTTTATTGTGTTGAAGTCTGGTAGCTTAATGGATTGGTTTTCAGTTGCTGGACGAACTACGGCGACAAGATCGGCTTCGGCACATTCGCTCCGGCGGCCATTCTGTCGGTGATGGCTCTGGTGTTTCTGGACGGCGCCGGCAGCTACCAGCGATCCGCCAAAATCAAACGACTCCCGCTGACCAAGCGACGAAAGAGAGTCTCCTTATTGTGAGCTCAACCTTCATGTTTTCAATTCCCAAAACAATTCCCTTCTTCAATCAGTTTATTAGCAAGATACATTGCTGCATTGTATCTGTGTACGTGCGTTACGACGTTACGTAATTAGTTATGATTCAGTCTTTCAAATTAAAATTGGATTAGTGGTGGCAACCTAGTTTTTTTCGAAACTAGGTAAAGTAAAGTAAAATTTCACAAAACTAGGTAAACTAGGTAAAAGTACCTAGTTTTTACCGAGTTTCGTGCGAAAACTAGGTAGTACTTTACCAAAACTAGGTAGTACCTAGTCTTTTTTGAATCGATGTTATCATCTATTAACCGATACTGTGTATGTTATCAAATATATTCTGATCCTTTACCTAGTAATTGAAGCTTGAGAGTATAGTTTTAACCATTTTTTAACTAATTATTCTCTCAGTTAACTTCAATTTGTCTTAAGAAGTTATCAAAGGCAAGCAGAAGTGTGGCCTAGATGAGTCTCTAGTCCCTAGTCCGTAGTCCCTGCATCTTAGGACAAGATAAAGCAGCGTGGAAAAGATAGAAGTATACATATATTTATTTTTTTAAAAAATAAAGATTTGAAATGCTGATTCCCCCCCTTATCGCTTTAATGCCTAGAGTATCTCTCTCTAGGCAACCTCAGTCTCACACCGTCTGGCTGTTTGGCCTTTGCTCTAACTACGTGCGTCGTGGAGAGATTGCGTAACCAATAATCGATAGAGAAATGAATGGTGGGCAGATCATAAACAGTCGATTAAGTATCTATGACTAGAGTTCCTTCGCGGACCGGTGGCGAGGGCGGGCCGAGGGCCCGGCCCGCATTTTCGAGGTGTCGGCCCGGCCTGGCCGCCCCGCAAAATTTAAGGCCCGCGGCCCGCCACTGTACGAAATTTTACAAAAAATCGCCAAAAAGGTTTTGCGATTGCATAAATAGTCTAAATTGCATAAATAGTTTATGCATAAATTGCATAAATAGTCAAACACTATCCAACAAAGTAGCTTTTCCCTAAGCCTACTTCTGAATTAATAATTCAATAAATTTTTAAATTTGTATGTTTGCATGTTGAACCACGCATGTAGTTATGTGTGAATATGGTAAAAGACCCCGCCCTAAACTTTTGTTCCAGGGAAAAGAGGGGGTCCTGCTAAGGGTAATAGACGGGAAAAGGTCCCGTCAGCAAAATTTTAGACTAAAATTTTAAAAAATTCGGTATTTATTACTATGTGTAAGCTAAATTTTGGCCGAAAATTGTCGAAATTGGTGCTTTTCAGCCAAGCAGTGAAATAAAAACGGTAAATATTAGGTCAGTTTTGTCAGTTTGGGGAAAAGTAACTGAGACTAGGTAACAGTGGACTGTACCAAATCGGATTAACTTAAGTCTGAGCTTGAGCTAAACTCCAGTTAAATCGATTTAGTTAAATCCCAGTTAAATCGCAACTAAACCTCAGTTTTCAACTAAATCTTAAGCGCCAACTGGGCTAATCTTCATTGGTGCAGCGGACTTAAACCGATTTAAGGAATTTAAGCCTGAGCTAAATCGGTTTAAGCTAATCGTCAGTTAATCTGATTTGGTGCAGTCCTGAGTCCACCCTTAGTGAGCTGATATGATCCACGTTAGTCTTTTTCGAAATTGGCAGGTATAGGCATAGGGTACAAATACTATCACTTTTAAAAACGACGAGACACTAAAAACCGATAAGGGGGTTCAATGACTAGGCACAAATAAGGGTCGACTACGGCAAACGGACAAACGGACATAGGGTACACGGACAAAGGACATTTTGTCCGTTTTTACAATTCATACTTTTTAGAGCAAAACGGACATTGAGACATACGGACGTACGGCATACCTACGGACAAAGGTGCGATTCATACTTTTAAGCCGTATGTCCGTTTGTACGTATGCCCAACAATTTCGGGCAGAGTTGAACTGAACTTAGGTAACTTTGCCGGACATACGGACAAAGTGAAATGGTGCCGTTTGGTACGGATGAACGGACATACGGCTGAAGGGCAACCGGGCGGCGGGCATACGGCTGAACGGACGAAAATATGAATCAAATGGCCGTTCTGCCGCTCATTTTGTCGGATGTCTGTTCGTCCGTTTGCCCGTATGTCCCAATGTCCGTATGAATCGACCCTAAGGGTTAATTTTTCTTTACGCTTACGCATGCAAAAGTTACCCAAACCGTTAAAAAAATTTACCTAGTTTACCTAGTTTTGAAAAACTAGGTGGTAGTAAAAACAAAACTAGGTAAAAGTAAAACTAGGTAGCCGAAAACGAAACTAGGTAGTACTTAGTACTTTTACCTAGTTTTAAAAAACTAGGTACTTAAGTAAACTAGGTACTTTTACCTAGTATTGCCACCACTAAATTGGATTCAGATTAAAATACTGTTTTTCTTTGTGAAAAATCGAGGAATTGACTTGAGACTATTTATTTATTCCCAGGACCAATGCAACTATAATATGTTTGGTGTGTTTTAGCGTGAACCAAACGGGTTTGTTTTTCCTGATCCCGACCAACTTCGTTACCTGGTTCATGGGGTCGTACGCGTTGTACTCGCAGCACATCGAGATCTTCGGGACGGTGTTTGTGCTGCACATTGTGCTGGGCTGCATGTATCTTGTGTTCCACACCGCTGAAATACCTCGAGTTGGTGTTGCCATCCTTATATTTTGTCTCTTTCCGTACAAATGAATTCATTTTCACACCTACACATCCTATTTCCGTAAGAAATTGTCATAAGTGTCATTAAAGTTAATGCCCATAAGGTAAGATGACGTCAACGTCACTTAAAAATTGGTACCAATCGTACATAATGTATGTAGGTAGGTAATGGGAAGAGTGTAAACTTTCCCTACATATTATCTTTTGAGGCTTTCGTCCAATGCGGAGACAAAATAGGCCTTTATGTAGGGACGTAGTGTTTTGAAGAGGGCATACCCCGCACTAGTAATCCCCTCTTCAATTCAGTACATTAGTTAAAATCCAGTCTAGATCACGAATGTACTGAATCGAGGGAGGGGCTGCCTGAGGGTACGCCCCTCAAAATCGGACACAAAGGGATCATTTCGCGCTCCGCATTGGACACAGCCACGAGGGCATAGTAAGCAGTGTCAATCTCTTCCTATTATTTGTTTACTCTTGTCAGTACCGACACGAGCACGCAATGTGCTTGGCAGACTCAGCTCACAATGCTCTTACCAACCCAGCAATCATATCTCAATCCTCTGTTTTTATTTTCAGCTCCGTATATGGCTGAAGAAACTCACCAAAAATATGCAGAAAAAGTGTTAACCATAAAACCTGAAGGATAATAATGACACCTGAATTACACCTAGTGTTTGAACACTTGGTTTCTGTATGTACGTACCTACATATATGCACATTACACACTTGAGTATCTGATAACAATATAAAATGGTGTGTTGTTCTGTTAGCTGAGTCTATGCGCACTGTAGTTAGGGCGGTACAGACAGATAAACTCCGGCTGTATATTTTTTGAGACAGGGTTGCCAACTAAGTTCAGACATTTTTGTGAGTCCCAGTGCGGCTATGCATAAATGATGAGTTTATGATCTTTTATTTGCAAGTCTGTTTATCTGACTCGCTGTCTGTCCCTGCCCTCATGTCTCCACACAGTCAATACTTAAGATGTGGATCGGATCGGCTAGAACTTTCGATGCAGATCCGATTCCATTCACATCACTAGTCTCTCTCTACCACGGCTACCCACCCACCAAACACCAAGAATAACCATTTCGCGAACTCGATCAGGGCCCAATTGTATAAACATTTCAACGGCCGTTGAACTCAACGGCCGTTGAAATGAACGGCCGTTTAAATTGTTTGAATTTTATAAACGATGAAATCATGTGATTTTGGCAGAGAAAAATGTGAATTTCAACAGTGATTTTATAAAGAAAAGTCCGTTGAGATAAACGGCCGTTGAAATGAACGGCCGTTCAACGGCCGTTGAAATTTCAACGGAGAATTTTGAGATTATTAGAACATAATGTCGTGTGACTTCATCAAAAAAAAGTCCGTTGAGATAAACGGCCGTTGAACGGCCGTTGAAATTTAAACGGCCGTTGAAATTTAAACGGCCGTTGAAATTTAAACGACCGTTGAAATTCAACGGAGAATTTTAAGATTTTTAGAACATAACTTGTGTAACTTAGGGGCCAATTCCTTTACCGGATTAAACAGACTGGACTTATTTTAGTCCGGGGTTTTGGAATTGCAAATCGGGTTAAACGGACTAAACGAGTTAAAAGAAGTCGGCGGCTTAATTTCAGTCAGACCCCATTCCAAAACTACCACTGGACTAAACGGATTTAACATGCACGCTTAACATTAGCGTGCATAGTTAAGTCCGTTTAGTCCGATTAAAAAGCAGAGCGCCGTAAGTTAAGTCCGTTTAATTTAATCCAGAGGTTTTGGAATGGCATTTTTCAGCATATTTTTTAAACCGTTTAGTCCGATTATAATTAACCTTTTAATCCGGTAAAGGAATAGGCCCTTAGTTGCAAACAAGGAAAGAAATTTGCCCATTTTTGCTAATATTACCCTCCCAAACTGCTGTGTAATTTTGTACTAGTAATAATTTGAAAATTTGATTTT
>JASANF010013897.1:0-20870 GCA_030248245.1 Trissonchulus sp. WLG1_4
CAATTGGTGGTGTGAATTTTCCCCCACCCCCTTCAACGTAGCTTGTGAGGGTGAAATTTGGTGGAGTGTAGTTACCCCCACCCCCTCCAACGTGACTAGTGAGGGTGAAAATTGGTGGAGTGCATTTACCCCCACCCCCTTCAACGTAGCTTGTGAGGGTGACAATTGGTGGAGTGCATTTACCCCCACCCCCTTCAACGTAGCTTGTGAGGGTGAAATTTGGTGGAGTGTAGTTACCCCCACCCCCTCCAACGTGACTAGTGAGGCTGACATTTTGGTGGAGTGAAAGTCATCCCACCCCCTTCCGAAGGGGGTGGGATGAAGGGGGTGGGATGAGGACCACTCCACCATCCCTCACCCTCAATGGGCACGTTTCGTCCACCCTATACTACT
The DNA here is from genome assembly GCA_030248245.1 of Trissonchulus sp. WLG1_4. Lineage (NCBI taxonomy): Eukaryota > Metazoa > Nematoda > Enoplea > Enoplida > Ironidae > Trissonchulus > Trissonchulus sp. WLG1_4. Next base: position 394 of record JASANF010013897.1, read on the forward strand.
ACTGCATGATCAGCAATTCTATTTTTGTTTTGAAGAGCCTAGGCCGTTTGAGTTGAAGCAAAACTTTGGCGAACCTCACTTACCATTAATGTAACTGTAATGTACCATTAATCATACTAACTACATACTCAGCGGGTGGCTGCTATTTTTACACAGCTCAGAGTTGGTTTCGAAACAATAGTTTCTTCTCTAGCAGACAATAAAACGTGCCCTGATTCGCCCTGTCAATCACTTTTATAAAAGGGTCAAATGAGGGTCAAATATAAACCTGTAATGAGATTTACACAAACTTCAATTCAGCAATATGTTAAGAGTGAGACACTATTATGTACTCTTGGTAGCACGTACTCGCAAAGAACAGCACCACGAATGACATAACGCTGGCGACGCGGACGTAAGTGATTTGGCGTGTGCAGAAGACCAAGGCTGTGAACAACTGAGTGAGCAGCGCCAGAACACCCAGCAGGGCGCCAACCACCAGCAGACACGTAACCATCAGGCGCCATTCTGAAGTCAAAATAATAGAGCTAGAAATATATGTGATGGCGCCGTTTGCCCGTCCGAGCATAGCGCAGCAGGCCAGTTGGCCCGCCATGGCCTAGTGGTTCGTCCGTTAGCTGAAGTTAGAGCTGAAATGGTGCTAGAAATATATAATTCATTATGTTCAACCATAGGCCCATTTCTTTACTGGATTAAGGGGGTAGTGTCGCAAAAGCAGTTTTGCTCATAGGCTGTGAAAACAGAACTTTTTGTTTTGAAGTAGTACATGCAATGAGAAGCTAGTCCAACGCTGTATGATATCAAATAATTACTGCCAGACATCACACTATCAATATTGACAAATATCTTGGACCAATCGTCATTAGTAAGCCAGACATCACACAATAGGGACATAAAAGTTCGAAAAATCAAGCCAGAAATCAGATTGGCCAGCTTGTGAAGTACACATCATGTGTGGACGCACAATTTTTTGCGACAAATAAGAAAAAAGAAAATTATTGAAGGTTCGTTTTTCTTCTGATTTGAAAATAAGCGTCTAGATTTTCCACAATTTATCATTATTGCTGTTACTATTTTACAGTTTAAGTACACCTTCACAGTTCAAACTAGTATTACTCCACAGCCGCTCCAGTAATCTGCACTAAATTTTGTGTGCATAAACTACAACATATGTGCTATTATTCTGTGTAAAAAAACTAAACAGAAAAATTGATAAATGTGACTAAAAAATGGAATGTGAATAGGTTTTTTTTCGTCATTTTTCCGACTTTGAGACATTATTGCAAACTATATGCTGCACCAATTTTGCTGAAACTTGGCAAAATAATTTGCCTTTTGGTAGATTTTTAAAATATAGAAAGAATAATTTCTAACATTTTACTGAACAAGTTTTACAGTCGCGCAAAATCGACTGCTTTCGTGACACTACCCCCTTAAACGGACTGGATTTATGACAGTCCAACCAAGATTTAGAAATGACATATCGGGCTAAACGGATTAAAAGACTTAAAGTAACTCAGCTGCTTAAATTTAGTCACAAATCCGAAACCCAATCCTAAACTATGTATCACAGTACTGAACGGATTCAACATACACGCTTAGCATTAGCATGCATAGTCTGACTGAAAAGCAGCACGCTGAGTCCGTTGAATCTCGAGGTTTTAGAACGTGTTCTTACGCATAGTCTTTAACTAGTCTAGTCCTCTAAGTCTTGCATTCATTTCAATTGAAAAGTTCCACGTCAAAAATAAAATTCAGCGCTAGTCAAGTCCAAAAGTCAAAAACTGGGTACATAACCCACCGGCTGTATCTCCTGAGTGCCAGTCCCGGGTGTCCTTAAAGAAGCTCTTATCATTACAAATCCAGTACGGCTGTCCCAAAGTTCGTCTGCCATAGACACAGTTCTCGATCAAACCGTAGTACAGAATTTCACTGGTTTTGGCGTAATAAACTTCTTGCCACCGAGGGTTAATCACGGCGGTCAGTGAGAGACATATGGCGCATATTAAGGTGGCCACGATTGTTAGTAGTAAGGCTAAGTGAGTCCCGTACAGACACCTGTGAGCCATTTAGGATGAGCTAAAAAAACAGTCATACTTAGGGTCGATTCATACTTACAAGTTACAATACAACCGTATATACTGTTCAGGCGGCAAAGTTACGAAACAATGACGCCACAATCTGATCTGAAACACTATTAGTGGCGTGATTATTTTGTAATTTTGACGGCGGAACGGAGTACGGACATGCGGCATGTTTGTATGTATGTACTAATCATGTACTTGTATGGAAACACTTATATCAAGAAGACATATTAGTGTCTCACTCTATAGAAGATGAGTGAGACACTCTCCTGCCTGTGTTCCAAGGCATCTGCCTTTGCTGTAACACAGCCAGGCTGAAGAGTGTCTCAGCTTATCTCGCTTCTTCTATAGAGTGAGACACAATTATGTACTTACATGTAGGTTTGTTTCAAGTTAATACTTGCTGGTGCCGCCTTCTTAAATTTATTATTTGCATGAATAACCCTTATTAGATGTACTCACTCAGCCATTACTAACAGTCCTGTTTTAAGCGCAGTCTAATATTTTATCTGTTAAAGCATTCAGAGTTTATATATTACATACAGAGAGGTACTCGCTACTAGCCTACATTGAAGCTATTTTGATCCCTTGATAGCTAAACCACAAAGCTAAGATTACAAGAATACAGCTTAAATATCATTGGTATAATGAATGCATGTAATTTACTGATCTAATATATCTTCAGCTATTCTTGACGTTACTGAAACGTGTCAATGAATAGCCTCCATAATTATAAAACTTTTTCAAAAAAACATTAAGTAGATTGTGTATAACTGGAATTTCAACTATGCGCACAACGTGATTATAAAATTAGTTAATTCGATTTACATTAATACGTTACTGTTTTGTTAATTCCTTTGTGGTTCCAAAGTCCACCACTCTTGCAAGAAACATTCATGTTTCTGGCTGACAGAGTTGGTTTTAATAGAAGTAATTTCTCAGCTGATGCTTTTACAGAACTTATGTGCCTACGTGAGTCAAGTTAACACTTTTGTCTGTCATAGTGTGATGGTTAGCATTCTAGATTATGAAATCACTGATCCGAGTGCCAATATCGAAGAGACTTTACATTTTTTCCAAAAAAAGCAAACCTAAATTATAGTTTTTTCCTGTTGGGCCACAGCCCAACAGGTATTTTGATTCTGGTATCTTAACACAGTTCCAGCGTTAAAATGTTAATGTGCAGAGTGTGTTTCACACGTCTTCTACCGTTGCTTTGCATCTGTCACAAGAAAATTCCTGTTAATATTCAGTTAGTTGCTGTTTTTGCGGTTGCTGAGAAAGTAATTTGAAGTGTAAAACTTTGACAAAAAGGTATCCAGTAGGAATCGACAATGTCACCTCAGGTTTACAAACCTAACGACTTGACCACTCGACTACACGGTTCCATAAAGATCCGATGCTTCACTAAGTAATAATCATAATTATATTTGAATCAATTCTATTAGAGCAATACATTAATGCCTGCTTCAAAACTGAACCGTAGCAAAACTAAAATTTGCTACATATCATTTTATTAGTAAAAAAACAGAAATAAAGAACAACGCAAGAATAGACAGAAATCAATGAAGTTCGGTGATCAATCTGTACTTAATCTGCAGCTTTCAAGTTCCAATTGCCGAAGGATTCTGACTTCAATTTTGCAGTGTCTAACTGTCTGCGAAGGAGAAGTTATGCATTTATGGGAAATATGTAAATTGAGAAAGACTTTTCGCTGGCCCAACAGGTTTACGATGGCCTCTGGCCACCTACTTAAAAGTGTATGCCTGATACTTACTGAATACTTTTGCCGAAAACTTAGCTTGTTCCTGGCGGCACCGCAGTGCCGGCAGGTCTTTACGCTGCTTCTTGCAGCGTATTTTGTGTGTAGGTTTGATTAATGTGACATTTTTATTACAAATGGTTTTATTTCAAAGCTAAGCCTTTGGTCAAGTTTCTGTTTGGTTTTACTTTCACGCATATATGCTTTTCACTTGACTGAGCTTTTCACTAAATAATGTCTTCGTTTTGTTCAACACTACACATGCTAGGATAAAGCTAATCGGTTTGTTTTGTTGTTTTGAGTTTTACTGTTAAAGTTTTGCTATTCGTTTTTGCTTTTGCTGTGGTGCAAAAGCAAAACTGCAAAGATTTTTTTCTTTATCGGATAAAGTACTGTGACTTAGTTTTAAGTTCTAAGTTTAGATTTTAAGTGTCCTGAAATGTCAAAACTTTAGATTTAAGTTTTGGTTTTTTCAAATAAAACTAGTTTTAAGAAACAGCCAATTGCAAACTTGGAGTCCATTCCTTTACTGGCTAAAAGGGTTAATTTTAATTAGACTACGCGTGTTCAAAATCATCCTTAAAAATGTCATTCCAAAACCTCCAGTTTATAACGGACTTAACTTTTAGCGCGCTGCTTTTTAGTCAGACTAAACGGACTTAAATATACACGGTAATGTTAAGCATACATTTTACATTCTTTTAGTCCAGTCCAGTGGTACATGACTTGGTTCGGACCAAAATTAGCTCACAACCGCTGACTTATTTTAACTAGTTTAAGTCCGATCTGGTATTCCTAATACTTGGACAAAGATAATCCCGGTATGTTTAATCCGGTAATGAAACGTTAAAGCCAAATATACTGTGAAACGACATCTTTTAAACGACTTAAATTCATAAAGCTTGATGCTTAAAAGTAAATTTTCTACTCCTCCTGTTTGCAGTCAATAGATCTAGCAAACTTGTTGTTTGCAGGATGCAATCCATAATAGGTTACCTTACCAAACTTAGTGCAACTCGAAACAAGATAAGTGGTGAGACTCTCGGGACTACAATGATTGAAAATTGTTTTTGGTAATCCGTGTCTGGGCTTATCGCAAAGTATGGCAATTATTATTCAGATTTCTGTGTAATTATTATTCAGATTTCTGTGTATCTTTTCCATCAGCCGCTGCCCTGCACTTTTGCAGAAATTTTTATATGCAAAATATTGTTACTTTGTGAAGTAAAACACACCCATTAGTTAGGTACTTAAAGGGATTAATGACGGGTGAGCATTCTCACAGTAACTCATATTGTAGAGCGCTTTTCCGCAGATTCAGATATTAGTTGATTTGAATCGACCCTGGTTCATTCATATGCTGAGCTGTTTCTAAAAATTTCCTTCTGTTTCTTGATAACATTGGTATTTGCACCAGTGCAGATTCTGCAAAAATCACTCCGCTAGGTAACGTTAAAAAAGTTTGATGCGGCCAGGTCTCAACTTTGCGAAAGTTATGTTTTGATTAAAGTAGCGAGAAAATTTTGCATGAAAATGCTGCTTGTTTACATTCGAACGTGTTACTTTACCAACTTTTGCTGCTTGGCAAGGTTTGGAGTACTCAGCAGTGTACAAAAATAATCACAAATAACAGCCACTTTTAATGTTTCCTAAGGATAAATTTACACTCATTTACGGCCTCACATGTTTACCACTATGTACTTACTTAGTTGAAGAGCTTGTTGATTAATTGCGTCAGGAAGAGCGTTTTAGACTGAATGACGTTTGTACTCTGATAATACTTGAATTGAAATAGCTGCCTACTTCAACCTCTAGTGAAACAAAGCAGCTTAATTAACTTCAAGAAATAGGGATATAATAACAACAAAACCTGTATCCAATACATAAAATATGAAGCAATATCAGCTGTGGGAAGTCAGACAATACTACTGGGAAAAATCGTGTTTTAATTTCTAAACAGGAGCTAAAGGCCTATTAACACGAGGGCGCATTTTGCTCCATGGCGCGTTGCATGGCGTACGCGATGAAGCACGAGCGGGCGCATGAGCGGGCGTATTCTATTTTCACACTGCCTGCTGCATTATTTCACACAATGCAGTAGTTAAGTGTGCGTGTGCGCCCGCTCGTGCGCCCGCTCATGTGCCCGCTCGTGCGCCCGCTCATGCGACCGCTGATGCGCCCGCTCATGCTCCCTCGTGTGAATAGGCCTTAATGCACAGACTACAGATACAGCTGAAGAGTGTTTACGTCATGAAAAGTATCCATTGCTAGCAAGACACTTAATTCGATTGTTTCCGATTGTTTGTCCTTCTACAGAAAGAACTACAAACACTGATAAGCTTAAAACTAACATTGGTATATATGTATGTATTTTCTTCAGCGTATGCCTAAGAATAACTCTTGTAAAGACAGATTAGTGAGTTTGATCAACTGAATCAGATAAGCGCGAAAGTTATGTAAGGCAGCTCGTTGCCGCACCTACTAATGGCCCAAGCGGGGACAGTGGGTACCGGCTATCTGGGGAGGATCCTTCACTCACCCGTAGCCTCGACTACACCGCCGGCGGGGCTTCCAGGTTTGATGAGCGGGGTCTTCCGTGCTGGCCGGGGTTGCCGGACTCCGACGGGAAAGGGTTTACCTACTCTACGGGGCTAGGCGCAGTAGGCGCAGATCACAGGATAAATACCACCCGCTAAGCCTGACTGGGCTTCTCGAGTGAGCGGGGAAGCAAGAGGTGGTGGGGCAGATCTCGGCGCATACGAAACGCGGAGGTGGCAGATCCTCACTAAGCCGATACTGCCTGGGGGCGCGCTAGGAGACACGGCAGGGCTTCTAAGCCAAAACTGCCCAGGAAGCGACGCGAACACAACTAGTAGAAATAACATATTTAATGAAAAACAAAGCGGGCCATTTAGGCCACTGCCGCACAGGCCTAGCACATACCACCACACTGACTATTTATCCCGAATGCTACTGTACAACAAAAGCTGACTAAGCGTCTACACACAGAAGAGATGTCAGGTACGTATATAACGTTAAAATATATTGAGCGTAAATTCATATTATTGAAAGTATGAAAGGTAAGTGGAGTGTGAATAAGAGAGTAAGGGAGGGTCTCCCAAGTGATGCTTTACAGTTATATGGACACGAATCCGGTTAGGTACCTACTTGAATGTCTTGAAACGTAAGCTGTCTTTCAGCAAGAGTACATAATAGCGTCTCACTCTATATAGAAGAAGAGTGAGACACTCTCCAGCCTGCCTGTGTTCTTGTTCTAGCACAGGCAGATGCGCCGGTCGTTTTCAGGCTACATGTTGACATTCTATGCAACATGTGACTGGCCAATCAGCGCGTAGATTCCCTGCGTAACACACTTTAGTATATAATCGCTGATGCGTTGATAAGCATTAAGATAGAGTTAAAAGCTTACTAACTCATTATTTATTCATAGTCTGCTTTCAAAAACATTAAAAAAGGTTTGCAAATACCTCTAGGGATATTTTGGCAAACTTTCAGCGAAATTGAGTGAGGAACTTTGAAAAAATTCAGAAAAGTTTATATCTCAAAAGTTTCTCAGTCAAGTTCGCTGAAATTTTGCCAAAATATCCCCAAAGGTATTTGCAAACCTTTTTTAATGTTTTTGCAATCAGACTATGAATAAATGATGAGTTATTAACCTTTATCCCTATCCCGTTTTATGATTGGAGCACGTGCACAGGCGTCTGCCAATCAGAGAATAGAAGCTCGCTTCTGATTGGCCAGTCACATGTTGCATAGAATGTCAACATGTAGCCTGAAAACGACCAGCGCATCTGCCTGTGCTAGAACACAGGCAGGCTGGAGAGTGTCTCACTCTTCTTCTATATAGAGTGAGAAGCTATTATGTACTCTTGATTTCAGGAGTACATTAAACTCTAAATTGAAATGGAAAATATTAGATTTTTCATAAACTAATGCAGTAGGTATGCAAGTAATGTAGTGGACTGGTCAGATGCACATTACTTTGTGGCTGGTAGGTTGTGGAGGAGGAGGGCGTCTATAGTAACATTCTGGATAACTTTTCTTCAAGAATGATAGGTCATTTTTCCCGTTTCCAGACGAAATCCCAAATCCTTGATTCCTCAAAATAAATCATTCACAAAGCACACAGCAAAACATTCACAGATGTTACAAAAGTAAAAAAATAACTGTAATAATAATGGCAATAATAATACTTGGCAACAGCTAATTAGACGATCAACAGTTTTTTAGAATTCGAAGTCAGCAGAAAGCAGTAGGCTTTTATATTTCAAGAATTCGTAGGTATTACGTAATAACTTTATCACCACGTAATATCAGCCACTCAGTTCACAAGAAAATTACTCAATTAGTGTTTTATCAGATACTCAATTCATACGAAAAGATAAAGACACAAACAATTTGCCAATCAGATGCAGGCACATTTTAGATGCTATCTAATTAAAACAAATAACTATCGACAAGCAAAATTGAAAAAAAAATCTTTTCTAAGAGTAATAAAGCCTAAAATAAATCTGATCTACGTCATTGCAATACCGTGTTGCGATTTGCGAATGATATTTACTTTGATTAATTTAGCTCAAAATACAAGAAAATAGCATTAATAATTCATAACAAGTTTCAAAGGTTGTCAAAAAAACGAATGTGCACGTTATATCGATATATGTAATTAAGTTATAAAGGTCAACATTGATAGAAGGTACGGTTATTTTGGTCTTAGTATGTCGTGAAAACAATTTAAAATGCTACGTACTTACGTAACACAAACTAAAACTGTCTCGTTCTCTAAACCTGACAACGCCAAACAAATTTTTTTAAAACACTGTTTTTATTCCGCCTGAAGGCGGAATTATTAGAATCATAACGTTGTACGAATTGCATGCAAAACAATTCTGTACGTAAGACATTGCCATATGTTTTGCACTGTGCTAGCTTAAAGAGCTAAGCGTGTTCCAACCGTGGGGGGCATGACCAAAAAAGAGCTAAAACATATCCCAAACAAGGTAAATTTCATCAACCAGATGAAAGCCTAGAGACTCTTGCAAAATTAAAACTCTGTCCCCCCATATTGGTTTCATTTATCTGATTTTGCTACATGTTTCCCCCCTTGGATGTCAAGTTTATATATTTTGTCTGGATACTGTCTGATTGGCTGTTGGCATTCAGCCACAGCCAACCAGCGAGATCACGAGAACATTTGGAACTTCACAAAAAACGGAACACATTATGTACATATTTTAGGTAAACTTTATCTCTAATTTATTATACAAGAATGATTATATGGTACATATTAATAATTTTTTCGATTTGAAGCAAAAATTGTGAATGATTTAATTAACTGCCTTTTTGTATTTTTGGCTAAGTTAGACTTAGAGTAATCTTTCGTGAACGGTGAGTGGTGCAGTGGTCAGTATCACTGTTTCGTAAACCGTAGATAGCTGGTACGAACGATTCGCAATCCTGCTGTGACATGTGTATCAGGTTTGGCGGGATGGCGACAAACCTATATTTGAATTTCGTGACAGTTTTCTTTCTTCATTTTTCAAGTAAAATATAACTCTCTACGAAGGAATCTTACTCCTATTAGGAGTCTACTTGTTAGAGTTAAAGATTAAATAGGTTACGAGTTGTCAATGGAAATTGCGAACTTGTAATTAGTTGACCAAGCCTTGCTAATCAAATTTATACGGCGTGGTCAAAGAATTTGTCGTTCATCAAAAATTCGTGTTAAAAATTTCTACGTAAAAAAGCGGATAACGATTCTCAGGCAAAACTTTACATTTTACAGCTGACATTTGTTTCTTAAAATGTTATCAGTTAGGAACACAGTACACGCCGAAAGGAAAATTTTAAAATCACTTTATTTACAAGATAATAATCCTGAATATACAATTTTTTATTACACAGTTACAGCTTTTTGCCTTCCTTTTGCGTCTGTTAAAAGTAGAAAGCGTCACTCAGCTTGAGTTTTAATTTCCTGCTGACAGAATAAAAAAGCACAAACCTTAGTTCCTTCTTTGGTCCTGTGTGTAGCAGGTATCCTTTTATTTTCAAAATTACACTACCTAGTATGACATACAAACTTGTAAACATTAGAGACGGCTTGTTTCGCGAAAAATCACTGCAGAAAGTCGAACACAACTTCTTAAAGTTAGAGATACTCACATTTGGTACAACTAATTTCTACGTTATGCACGTGAACTCACATAACGGTGGTTTTTCCTGTGAAAAGAAGTTTTAACCGCTCTGTTTTACATACAAGCAAATTCAATTTGCCTACAAAAAAATTGACACATGCATACTCTAAACTTTCGTACAATTCGACACACTGAGGATAACCATAATACCATCCTATAATTTGCCAGACGGGGCAAAAAAGGATGGTTGACTACGATTAGACGAAAACGTATAGGTGCAACGAAAAACACCTAAACTTTTTTTGCACATACATAAATTTAAGGAGCTGCATATACATTACCATAAAAAATATGCTGAACCTAAAAATAACCCAAAACCAGTCTTTGTGAGTACAAAAAATGAACAGTTCATGAATAAAATGTTGGTAATCAAAGTTACAGCACGTTGTCGCAAAAATCACACCATCTGTTCTGTCTGAAGTCTGAGGGTTTAGCCCGTTTTTCCAAACTTATGAATAACAAGTTCAACAGCAAAGTGAGAATAACTTTCCATAATTAATTAACAAGCAAAACGACCCCAGTTTACCACTAGCCTGGTTTTTGCGTTTACAAAAGTGGAAGAGCGTCTAAAGTGCTCAGAACCTGCGAAAAACATAACAGTACTTCAACACAAAATAAACAAAAGCTGAAAGCACAAACAAGCGAAAAGTTATGGAAAAGTTTTTCAAGAGGACAGTTGCCGTTAGAAGTTGCAACTTATCGCTTCGTTTCGAACACTAAAGGGTCATAAATTTAAACGGCGCAACCAAAATAGCAATTACGAGAACTTATTGTCATATATTTTATAATTTTGTCGAGTGAGAATGAGAAGACGTATGTACGTCTCGACATTTGGAGTAAACTTATATACATAACTGAATAGCTGAATAATAATATAAGCATTTAATACATACTATTTCATATATACATACATACATACTAAAAGCCTAAATACGTCAAGGTCGACCGGAACCCTAAAACTACCGGAACCACCTAAAAATACCGGAACCGGAACCGGAACCGGAACTCCGGTCGATCCCTGGTAGAAAGCTATAATACATATATGCGTGTTTTTTGGTAGTGTAAAATGTTCTGATGAGTACTGACAGTTTTCAGAATCAGACCTGTGATCCCTAGCTTGCTGCTTGGCTACATATGCTGGGATAGTTTATGTTACACAATAAAATCACATCCATTTACACACCAAGGCTATTTTCAAAGCTATCACATTTTGATCATTGATAAAATCCGAAGTTGAGACTAGCTGCTCCATTGGCTTACAGTTTAGTAAGAAAATGTCGTAACTGTCTTAACCATGGTATTTTACACCAAGAGTTAATAATAGGGAAGAGTATGACAAACTTTCAATCGGCCGGAACGATGCTCCAGCCGAAATAGCCCTCTTACGCCTTGATTTCAGGGGCGGGGCGGGTACCCTCCCCTCGAATCAAGACATGTCTTGATTCTAGGGGGGGACCCCTCCCCTCAAATCAGGGAAGTGTCTTGATTTGAGTGGGGTGTACCCCCCCCCCTCGTTTCAGCACACTACCAGCACCAACTCGGTAGTGTATTAAGCTCAGGGGGGTACCCCTCCCTCGTTTTAGCACGTTACCAGCTCACCACAGAGTTCATGCTGGTGGTCTGCAGAAATTAGGGGGGTACCCCCCCCTCAAATCAGGACACTTCCCAGATTTGGGGGGTCCTCCTGGAATCCAGACATGTCTTGATTCGAGGGGGGTACCCCCCTCAAATCAAGGCGTAAAAGGGCTATTTTGGCCGGAGCATCGTTCCGGCTGATTAGCTAGGATAGGGAAGAGTGCTCTTCCTTATTATGTATGTACTCAGTTTACACCAAATAAAAAAAGCTCTGGGTGTTCTTTGGTGTAGTTAACTAGAAAATCATAGTTTCTTTACTCATAGTTATTAGAAATGTCTGAAAACAAGCTAAATTTTCGGCAAAATCATTTAGTAAGCATCAAGCATTAACTTTTAAGACATTGGCCAGAGGCCATCGTAAACCTGTTGGGCCAGCTATACTGTGCTTCTTCATTTATTTTCCTCCAAAAAGCAGCCACTTTGACTGCAAAATCTCAGTCAAAAGCTCTCGGCAATTTATTATAAAGTAGTTATTAGTTATACAGGTATTAGCTATTAAGGTGGCGCTCAGGGTAACCGACTTTGGCGTTTAATTTTTTTCAGCGACATTTTTGACCATAATGTCTTGAAGGAAAGTTGTTCAAAATGAAAATAGCTTTCATTTGATGTGCATATTGTGATAAAAAAATTTTTGTTTCCATATAAAATGATTACTCATATCATTGAAATATGCGGTTTCTTAGCTTTAAATTGATGTATTAAACTTAAGAATACGTTGAAGTTTCGCTGAGTTCTTCAGCCGTGAAAATAGCAAATCCAAAATGAAAAACCTACAAAGCTGATAAATCTTCGAAAATGTCAAATTTTTGATTTAATTTCTTAAAAAATTGAGTATGGCTTTTGATAACTTTTTCAACGGAAATATGCAGTCCTAGGAAAGGTCTAATTTTTGAAAAAGTGAAACGTGTGGGCAAACCTTACATTTTTGCGTAGCGAAATCGACTACTTTTTTTGGACTTGGGTCCCAGCTGCCGTTTGCGATTGAGTTGAAAATTTGCACAATGAAAGAAAGAATATAAATGCAGACGTGAAAGTTTTTCGATTTTCAAATTTTGGCCCGCAGCACTTTTTGTAGTCGCTCAAACACGACTGATTTTTGAAAAATCGATTTTTTGCAAAATCAAAAATAAAAATGAAAAATCGAAGATCAATCACGTCTAGATTTTTAAGAGATCTTTCTATTGATACCAAGATCATCAAAATTGGTTGAAGTTTCGCTGAGCTAGGTCAAAAACAAAATTAGTGTGAATAGGAAATTCGACATGGTCATAAAATTTGACACATTCACATTAAAGTGCTGAACTATATTGTAAATAGGTTTTTTTGATGCCTTTTTGATATACAATTAAAGTGGCATTGCTATTTATTGCATGAGCTGAGCGCCAAACATGAGTTTTGTTGCTGAGCGCTACCTTAAGTGAAGTTTGATTGCTAAGGCTAATATTTAATGATGAAACAATATTCTGCAAAATGTAAGTTATGCGAAATGGTCTGTTGAGTCACTTGCAAGCAGGCACTGTATTACATATATTCTTCAAAGTCAAACAGTACTGATTGTTTAACATCTTTAGTGGCCGAGTGGTTAGTTTGGTAGATTCGTAATCATGATAGGCACAGGTTCGATTCTTTTCTCATACTTCTGTATTTTTGAATCACCTTTTCAACATTCACGAAAGCAATTCAGTCATTATACAAGGCATTTGAGGGGTGACAAACACAAAACGACAGTAAAAGACGTGTAAAACACACCCCGCACATTGACACTTTAACGTTAACAATGTGTTAAGATAGCAGAATCAAAATTAACGACCTGTTGGGCTGTGGCCGTGTGGCCCAACAGGAAAAAGGGTCACCTTTTTCAGGTGAAAAAGGTTATAGAACTACCACCTTAAACTAAAGCCTGGTTCATACTTATCCTTAAAGATAGACAGATAACACAGATAAGGATATATTTTGATGACCCGCTGCCTGCTGGGACGTATATACTATATGACTTTCAATTCTCGTTCTAACTCTGAAGTCTATAACATTGTGTGTACATACATATATCCCATGTCACAAGGGCAAGTCAAGGTACACACGGAATTAAGTCTGCTTAACGCTTGACAATTTTGGTACAAGGGCGAAATATGTAGACAGTATACAAATAGTAAGCTCAAACGCATTTGTCAGTTTTTCACAGCAGCTGACCAAAATTTGTCCTTGTCCCTGTCCCCGTGTGCTTAAGGACAAGTATGAACCGGGCTTAAAGCGGACGCATTACAGTCAAGTGGATAGTGTACTCTCGATCTCACGTGCATAAATCTGTGAAGACTATGCTAGAATTAAAAATAACATGAACCGGAACCAAGAATAAGCTATGAAGTTGAAATCAAAAAAAGCAAAGCACTTCAAAAATTATACTGAAAAGAAAACCCGTACAGGATTTATGTATCTTACGCAAATTAAATTTATGTAAAAAAGCCAATACGGGTTATACAAAAGCTAGAACATATCAATTCTTATTTTGCGGGGTGCAAACCGGCTTACAAAAAGAATGTTGCTTGTAATATTGAATCAACAAAAAACTACAAGGCTACACTTTTATTCAATTGATTCTATGTACAATCCTTTTGCATACAAAACTGCAAGAAAACAAGATTTACTGTGCAGTTTGGGTTACATAATACTAGAGGTCGCAGTCGGATTGGACCTTACTTCGGGTCGAGTCTGGTCGGGATGAAAAATTTACAAACTTGCTTTATTTGGGTTCGATTCAAATTTACAGCCGGCTGAATGATGAAAAGTTAACGGTACCGGCTGATCTTATATTATTAGTGGCGTGATTTTTGCTACTTTTTTGGCTAAACGAACATACGGCTGTAAGTATGAATCGACATCCCTGATCTATATCACTGCCGTTCTCAGTTCAGTCGGCAAAATTGACCTAATATAGACAGGTAAAAACAGAGAGTAGAAAATATGAACCGCAGAAAACCACTGACCATATAGGTAAAACCGCTCCTAAATAACCCCCCCGGCACTAGCTACGTTTGCGCACACGTAAACATGTATTATATAATATGTACCTCCGTAGTACCTACTCTGCACTGCTAATAAGTTTCAACTCTATAATAAATCCAACTCATAATAAGTTAACCTTATCTTATGCGATACATTTAGAGGTATTTCTGGCCATAACGTCTACTTTACTTGACTATTTCGTACCAAAATTGAATACTCTTGGACGTCATGCCATCAAGACTTGACTTCAATTCCAAGATTTCAAATGTTTCAGAAAAGTTTTTTTTTAATTTTTTAATGGGTTAATTTTAATGCCAAGTTTGGTGCATTTATATGATGCAGAAAAGAAGTTACGGACCTTTAATTTTGAACTTTTTCGAATTTTGAAAAATATACGAATTTTTGAATCTAATTTTTTCAAGAAATAGGCTAAATTAATACAAATAAAAAAATTGACACATCAGAAATTGTCTAAAAAACATGTAAAATAACGCATGAAAAGATTGCAACATCGAGACTTGAGATTTAGTCCACGGAAGTACATTTTTACAGATTTCTGTGAATAAAATTGATGTAACGCAAAATTTAAGCAAGTAAAATTTTTGAAATTTTAGTATAAAGTAGACACATATGTGTGTCAATTTATGCCAAATTTTGAACAAAATCCTTTTAGTAGTCGTCAAGTTTTGCGGACTTTTGTGTAGTGTACTTTAGTTCAAAAAGAAATGTTACATAAATGTGACGTAATCTCAAAAAGTAAAAAGCGGAAGTTTTGGCATCTAAATTGAAGGTTTTTGACATGCCCGTGTGTCATTTTTTTCTTTTTTCAATAAACGGCCGTTTTGACTAGCTACTACTTTGGCTTAGCTAAACATAAAATTTGCAAAGAATTGCCGTAACTGGCTGAAAAATATTTTCTGTGAAAATCAAAAATGAACGTTTCAAGCTATTTTAGCAAGCATTTACCTCATAATAAATTATAGTTTTCTAATTAATATGCGTACTATAAATTATTGATTGAAAATTAATCGTAAGTTGTCAAGTGTTACTCCTGCAAAACTGTCGAAAACGTTACTACCACCTTAAATCCCAGCTAAATCGCAGCTAAACTTCAGTTTTCAGCTAAATTTGAAACTTGAGCGTCAACTACAATAATTTTCATTAGTGCAGCGGGCTTTAACCAATTTAAGGAATTTAAGTCTTAACTAAATCTGTTCAAGCTAATCGTTGGTTAATCCGATTTGGTGTAGTCTATCAAAGCCCTCGCATATTTGGCTACATTTTTCAGGTTGATCGGTGTAAACTATGTAAGGCTCAATTGAATAAAGCAACACCCATTTTGCACATAAATCGACTTGGTCTATCAGGCTGCTAAACCGACTACCGGTGCCTATGATATGAGCGGCACACCACAAGCAAATGTCGATTCAATAAACCCCAAACGTTGTGAACAGATAACAGTTTAATGCAAAAACGAATTGAATAGTCCTATAACAAGAACATACAAATTGCATAATATAACAACAGCTACATAACAGTCAATCTATCAATTGCAAAGCCCTACAAACAAGCTACTGCAAGCCTACGCGACACTGCACGAACACGAAAGGTAAACTTATGAGAATTTAACAAAAGATTAAATAATCCTATCGTCCAAACAAGTAGCACTAAAACATAAGTCGGACCAAAAATGGCTGATCAAAATCAACATGAGACAAGTACGCAATTTTTGCAACTAACGTGCCGCAGATATGTATTTTTGACTCGCTCTTTTTTTCGTAAAGCCTGTTTCACACGATGGGGTTTTCGCGTGGGGTGCCCCTTGGGACACCCCATGGTGGTGCCACATGGTGCCACATGATGCCCCTCGGGGCACCCCTTGGGGTGTCACATGGGGTGCCCCACGTTTTTCCCCATCGTGTGAAACAGGCTTAATGAATCACTATCACACGTTTCGTTTTATATCAGAAACTAAAGTCTGACCAAAAACATGCTAGAGTCTGAGACGAAAGGACACACGCTATTTAATTACGAAAAGTATAAATTCCAAGCATCAAGAGTACAGTGAGTAGTCACAAAAAGCACGTCACCTGTTTTGTCTCAGGACTCAGCAATTTTTGGTCAACTTCAGACGGATAAATGCATAAAGCCAGTCTAATGCTAAAGCTAAATAAATACAAATATCATAAAAATATAAATTTTTCAAAAACTTTACATTCTAGTTTAATTTTTTTATAAAAAATGACGTCACTGAAAATGTTTCATCCCACAGATACGAAAACTGATACAGAATTCTAAATTATGAGGTATATAATTTAAGAGTGTGAAAAAGAACGAACAACCTGAAACATAACATTAAAAAACAAGCGAAACCTAATTAAGAATTATATACGGACTAGACAAAAAATGACAGACAGTCAGTCACAGAGTCAACTTATATGTGTTATATGCTTGAGAACTCAAAAACCGAGAATTTTAGCTAACAGATTTTTGTGTCAGAAATTTTTGCGTAGTATATATGTAACAAAGGCAACTTTTTGTGTGTAAAACAGTTTAAGGGAACGAATCCGGACTTAAAAATTTCTGAAACTTTTTAAACTTGAAATCCAGGAAAACTATCAGCTTTTATTTTTACCTGGACAAATTACATCTTTTTACACTAACTAATCTAGGTAAGGATGTTGGCGCAAATTGACCAAGTGCTTCACAATTCGGCTCGGTTCGATACTTTTCCTAAACCGGGCTTACATAGAGGCGAGTGAAAAATTTAAAAAAAAATAAAGTCATTCTCGCAATGTACATTCACTCAAAATCAGAAACCTGTGGTTCATTAATCATTTATCAGTATATATTTTATGACGGATCATACAAGTAACGGGGTCTGAGAGGCTATATGGGGAAATTCGTAAGACACTCCCAGCATGCTCCAAAAAAACCATAAATTTTTTTTTATTTCGATCAACTTTTGCTGATACTTTCAAACCCCCCCCCCTTCCGGACCCTCGATAAAACACCCCCATCCCCCCTGTATATATCGATGCTTATGACAGTAAGTCCCTGGTTCTCACTATCATTTTGCGGTTAGTATTACACCAAAACAACTTAAAAACCGACAAATTATCAACAGTGAAAGCAGCATCCTAAATCTTGAATTACATAAAGGCTTAATATTACGGAACTTTTAGACAGGAAAGACGACTTCTTCATCCAAGAAAAATTTGAAACCTCACAATATCAATTTTTGTTTACTTTCGCAAAATCTCACTATTCAGTCACGGAAAAAGAAAAAATCTTTATACAAGGCCTGCCAACAATTACGCGCTAAGACTAACTAAGCGGGATGTAAATACTAAACCAGTTAGTTTGGAATGAAAAATTCTATATAAAGTCAACTATTTATTCTGGGAAATAGCATTCTATATAAGTACTGACAGTGATGAGATGTACGTATAAGTTAGTTGGGGCCTTTTCATAAATTATATTAACTGGATTAGATTACCTGGATGAGCTCAACACAAGATTGACGAAAAATAAAAAAATTTTGTAGGACGACTAAACCGTTATCATATGCGTTTGCTGGCAAAATTTTATGAATTTTAATTAATCCTATACCGAGTTATGAAGTTCATCTAGTTAATCTAATCCAGTTAATATTAATCTATGAAAGACCTTTGGAAATATTTGAGCGTATGGCAAACGGCGTAATAATTAATACAAACAAACAGGACTATATTACAGTGGCTCACGCTTATAGAAGAAGGTACATCCACAAAAAGTATGTTCGTCCCTTAGCCTAGACTTCCATGCTTTTGAATAGCGTTTTTTGCATAATAAAATGAAAAACCGGAATAAAAAAGTCTAAATAAGTGAGTTTTTAAAAATCATAGTTTGAGCCACACTGGTGAAATTGAAATGTTGTTTAATATATTTTTAATTTTTGAAGTCATATATAGATACACACGTCATAAGTTTTTATATAGCTTCTAAAAAAGGAAAAGATAACGTACAAGACAAAAGACATCAAGTACTGGTAATTTGGGTAATATTCGTCCATAAATAGAGTGAGATGGGCCATTTAAAAATTTATAGGATAAAGTCTTAAATATCGAAGACTTTTTATTTCCACAAAAACTTATAAAAATATATACATCTATGTAAGGCCAATCAGAGTAAAAAATTAAAAACAACGATTTTTATTAATCAAAGCAATAACTAAATAATCACTAACAACTATAACTAAAAATAAACGTGTTCTAATACGAAACTCATTCTAACTAATCAATATAAAACAATAACGGAATCGTAACGCTATAATCTAATAAAATCACCAACAATGCTATCAGCAGGGTAAAAATGAAATTTTCAGTTTATACTTAGAGGCCGTGTAATCTCAGAATTATGCTTCAGTTACGAGTTACTGACTGGTGAAGGTAAAGTGAAATATTATGGCATGGCAAAGGGTAAAGTTAAAGTTGAGGACAAGCTAAACAATGAATGTATATAAATGAATGAATATAAAATTCACAATGTATTTACTAGCACTGAACATAATATTGTCGAAAATGCATGAGCTATAGTTCGTTTGAGACGTTTGAGACGCTCGTATTAGATAAACTAACAAACGAATCAAAATTTTGTATATTTTTCGATCTGCATATCAATGATTACCCCAGATTTTGCCATCACAATTTAACTTAGCCATGAATATTTCTGAGAATATGGGCTCAGTACTCTCGATACTACACAATACCAAGAGTACACTTACTACAGTCTGACCAAAAAATGCCACAGACAAAAAGAAACACGAGATTACAAAAAGAACAAATTGAAACATCACGAATCCAGCTAGTAGTCACAAAAATAACGCTACCAGTTTTGTCTCAGGGTTCAGCAAATTCTGGTCAGACTTTAGTAAGCAGCTGTATATATCATTAAAAAACCTTCTGCATCATTTATATACCCTCGATATTAAACGTATATAAAAATAACAACAAAATCAATCAATCAATCAATCATTTTTTGGTCACACTACTGCTAGTTTCGCTAGTAGCAGCCTTCTCGGCTTTTTCATATTTCTCTTCCTCGGCTAGAATTCTATCCAACTCTGATTCTTCTTCTTCCTGACTTTCAAACTCTCTGGCATAGACGGTAGGGTATTTGGCCATGCAGTCGTGCATTGCCTCAAACTTGTCAGAGCAGTCGGAGCCTTTGGGATCGGTCTTGCTGTAATGAAAGCAGCTGAAGGCTTGTCGGAATTCGTAGCCACACGGACTGGCCACCATGCCGCCCATACACGGACAATTCCAGTTGATCTCGCCATTGGGAAGGATTAGACCTGAAATGATTGCTATTGCTGATCTTAAATGTTCCTCATGTGTAATATCTGGCTTACCGATGGCGCTTGAGCCAAGATATTTGTCGATATTGGTAGTCTTGAGTCAGGACCATACATGGACATGAAGGCGTTTTCAGTTTTTCACCCCCCCCCCACAATGTTTTGAAGGTAGCTCACGAAGCGAAACCGCTAGCTGCCGATGTATGGTCAGGCGACGTTCTGATTTGGAACGATACAGCATTATACTAGTTTCTCAGCGAATGTGAAATTTCAAAGAAAGCAGCTTTCAATTTTTGCACCCTATGGTCCAACAAAACTGCTTTGGCAACTACCATCTTGAATTTTAGTATTTCTACACTAGTCATCAACACACAATGTGCAGCTGAGGAAATCTTGAAAGGGGGACAGTCAAGTTACAAGGGAGCAATCCCCCCACACCCCAA